>JAYMTE010000436.1:0-18293 GCA_036897545.1 Pelargonium fulgidum
GTTGTGGTGGTCATTTGATTTGAAAAAAAGAATAAGGGAGTCATTTGATTTAAGTTAATAGATAGTAGTGGTCGCCCAACCAAAAAAGAGCAGAGTCAGGAGGTTTGTGCTTATGCGTTTATGGGCCTTGGACATCTGTATAATGGGCCTCACCTCTTTATCCATTCTGCTCTGTTGGGCTTGAGCCTCATTGTGTGCCTTTATGTTTTCATGTTTTGGAAGTGTTGAATTTGGTTTTTTTCAAAATTATTTTTTTATTATGAATATAAATGTCTTGTTTGAGAGTATTTGTGCGCGTCAGATGGTGAAAATAGCAAAAATGAGTTTGCTTATTACATTATTACAATAAATGTTTAACTAGCTATATAAGAGTTGATTGTTCATATAAACATTTAAGATTTATGAATTTAATTACTATAAAATTTTATGTCGCATCTATTTATTATGGGACATAAAAATCTCAATTATTCACCAAATAGGTGTTTCGCAGTTGGTTAAGACAAATTGCGTGAGTGGAAAGAGGTTTCGACTTCAATCCCCACTCAACACACCTTTGGAGAGAGGTGAAATCCTTAATCTGTGAACGAACTTCGAATGATGATTAGTTTGGGTGTGGTCAAACGGCTTAAAGGTGCAAACCGCCAAGGTGAAATTCTTAACCTGTGAACAAACCTTTAATAAGAATTAGTCTGGATGTGGTCAAATGGCTTAAAAGTGTCAACCACCAAGATGCAGGCCCGTTCTGAAACCCATGATTTTAAAAAAAAAAAATCTCAATTATTCTTAATAAAATTAATATTTTCTTTTATATTACAAAGTGTTGGGACTGTGCCATTTATTACATATAAAGAATTAAAATCATTTCTAAATTTATTTGTACTGAAAGTCCACGGTAGCTGATTTTAGAGATAAAATTGTAATTGTACCAATCCCCAATTCCAAGTCAGGTGCACAATTGGCAAATGAGAGAGGTACAAAAAATAAAAATAAAAATAAAAAATAAGAAAAGGACACGCAGACGCAGTGAGTGGCTATTACAAAAATTACAAATCCAATAAAACTCTCATTTCTGGAGAAAGAAAGACGGTGGCTGTCCTCGGACCAAAATATTTCACAGTCCCATCTCCCTCTCTATCTACAAAACCCCCTTTCTCTCTCTAAAATCGCCCCCAATTTCATTTTCAATTCCAATTCTAATTCCATCGAAACTTCAATTCTCCATTCTCGACATTATTTATTCGTTTACATAAACCCACAAAATCTCTCAATTTCGGTCTCCGATTGTCGATTTTTCTTCTGATTTTCAATTGATCAATCCACTCTGCATGCTCGGCGCGCTGTTTACAATCTCTCGATCGTCAATCCGACTCGTTTTCGACCTCTGTACATGGATCTAAGTATTGATATATCCTCTGATTGAACAAGGTTGTGGTGGATGAGCTCAGCATGGGATTGAAATCGGTGGGTGGGTTTTCTGTATGACCAGCTGTAGCAGCACTCGAACCGGCCCAATTGTGATTCTGGAGCAATCCTGATTAGGTTGATTGAGCTGAGCAGGTTCTATTTGTGGTTGCGATCAATGGAGGAGGCATTGGGCGAGGTCAATTTTTGGGTTCGAGTTTGATTACTGTTCATTTATATTTGTTTTTGGGTTTTGGGTCTGTGCAATGGACGAGGTCAGTGTTGCCAGCAGCAGAGCTGAGCACAGGGTCCAGGACTCAAGTGGAGAGGAATCATCATCGGCGTCTGCGTCAACGCCTGGGTTGCAGTGGCGTCCAAACCAGCTCGTCTTTAGTCCTTATTCGCCGCACCACCAGAGCAGAACTCTCATCAAGTCCCCAACTTTAAGCGTTGTTGTGAGGAGACCTGTAAGTTGATTCTTTTTACTATTCTTGGATGTTTTTGAATTGGTCCTATGTCATTTCTGGTTATTAGGTCACTGCAGATGTTTGGCATGTTGTTTTCTGCTCGAATGCTGAGATGTAGCATTGGGTTTGTAATTGGAGATAGGGTGCTATAGCTAAATTGGAAAATCCCACCTCCATCTTAGTACCTTAAGAAGTGGTTAGGGTTTAGATTCTATTATTTCATATGAATTTCTCTATACTACATTATGTAGTCACTGCTATTATTTTTGGGAGTATGTACGTATTGGTAGTTGTACACTACATGTTATCCAATGGAGAGGAAAAAGAGCAGAACTTGTTTAGACAACTACCTCAATTTCTCCCTTGCCATGCCTGGTTTATTGTGGCAAATGTCCTTTGTCTATTGACTTTTAGGTGAATGGATTTAACCACTTTGAGTGCTTGTAATGGTGTTATGAAACTCTAAAAGAGAGTTGGCAAAAAGTCAAAATATTCTGATTTACACCTTAACTGCCATAGTGCCATGTCTAGGGAGTAGGGACATAATTGCATAATTGCATATCTACTTTTTCACCCCTTTTTCAAATGATTACATCATTGTTGATGCATGCTTGGTCTAGTCTGGATTTAAATGAACTGAAACCCCAAAGATAAAAGTTGAAGTCTTAGCTAAAAGAGAATGGAAGTGGCTAAACCCTTCCAAACCCTCCAAATGTCATACATGCATGGAAGTGCTATATTTCATAACTGGTCACTATCTCAAATTTTCCCTCTTTCTTGGCATATATTGCTATTATTGTCGATAAAAAATATACTTTGTAGCGAATGAGATCATTGAATGAATATACTTAGATGTAATGTGTAAACAGGACCACCTCTATGAGGGTAAATAGATGGACTGCATTTCTAATTTACTATAAATAGGGTAATTTGCTCATAATCAACTGATTTGTGAAGATATGTTTATTTTTTTAGTAGTATACAAATTACAAAGTGTTGAGAATGATATTTCTAACAAGGAAGCGAGTGACACAGAGAAGGGAGTATGATTATAATATTATTAAGGGTGGATAGAGAACTTTAAGAGTAGTGATTAATTTGGATAATGCTAACTTATAAGCGATGTAATTTATCTACACTTGTCAGAAAAAAGTGAAATAATTTAGATCAATAGATTCACATGCTGCAAAATCAGTGAAGATATAATTTAGGTTAATTTGAAATCATGAGCCCCATATTGATATGTTGGTTGATGTTTCAAAAACTTTAGTGTTTCTATTAGAATGCAGTGTCCTAATATGCATTGGCTAGCTAGTTGCATTGTTTATATTCTGGGTTTGGCTATGACTGAAAAGAAAGAGTTGGTAATGATGCAAGGCTCCCCTCAGACTTATACCCAGTGAATGTAAACTATCTCAGTCATGGCAAAAGAAGAAGAAAACTTTATTAGTTTAGAACCAAGGAGAATACCTCACAATGATATATTGGCCAAAATATGGCCTGCAAAGTTCCAAGTTGTAAATTAGTGAAACCTGCCAAAGGGAGAGGTAATGTCATAGTAAAAAGGGAGAATCTTAGAGTTGGCCCAATTTGGTTAAGATATCGATGGATCTACACATCTTGATTGGAAAAGAATCAATAAAAAAAGAAGATAAAGTAATGCGTCAATTGTATAAACATATGTAGATGCATACCTTTATATTGTGGTATAGGCATTGCAGCCATGCTTAGTCTGTCAATGGGGTGAGGGATATGGATTGCCATTGGATTAATCTGAAAGAATGTTTTAAATGTTGTTATCTTGTGGGTTTGTTCTTATCCTATCTTTAGAAAAATCTATAATATTCCCCCCTCCGACTCTTAGCCAATGCTCTTATCTTTTATGTTGCAGTTGCTGATATTTTTTTTTTTTTTTTTTTTTTTCCTTTTCGCAAGAATCCATTGGAATTTCTATGTATATTATTTTGAGTTTAAGGATATATCATTTACTTTTGAACCTTCGATCAACTAATGGATTTGTGTACTGATGCATGACTTCTTAATTGTACAGTTGGTAGCAAGACTAACTAAAGACATAGTTGAAACATACCAAATCTGCAATCCACAATTCAAATATTCTGAAGAATTAAATCCAAAGCGATATTTGACTAGCCCATCAACTGGAGTGCTAAATGATGGCTATGATAATGCAAACTCAGATCTTATTCTGGCTGTAAACTCTGTATTGCTCAATCCAGACACACATCGGAGGTTTGTCCCAATTTACCTTGTCAAATATACAATAATCCAGTTCTTCAAGATATGATAAATATGTGTTCACTATATTGTTTGTGCCATCAACACCTGAAGTTGGTGTTAAAAAGGCAATTGTTTACTTAAAAAGGGAAACCCTTTTACTATACACTTTAGAGACAAATGCATACCATTTTCCTATAAAAAAAGAAGAAACCATGTTGCATCTACTTCTTTGCAATGCAGGAAACCTTGTTCTATCTTGGGTTGGAGATTTCTTCACAGTTAGCTAGAGTCTTTGCTCTAAAATCTAAGCAGAAGTAACTGACACTATTGAATAAGTGAATGTGGTAAGACAAATGGGAAGGAAGGCTTAACTGAATTTGATTTTTCATGTTCTAGTGTTGGAAGACATTAATCTGATAATCTTTAGTTCCTTTGAGATGGTCAACTTTGATTCCTGTTTTCTTTTTCCCTTCTCATTTCCACCCTATTGTCAACATTGATGCTTGCATGTGCTACCGGTTACCGCTCCTAGTTGATTACTGTTCCACATTTAGAAATACCGTTCTTTGCTGTTTTTGCTAGTGTTTTATCCCAATGTTAATGCACTGCTGTAGAGCTACTAACGGAAAAAAAATTGAATATGAGTTTGTTCTAGCAATTGAATATGTTCCCTGTTTCTCATCTATGTTTGATTTGCTTGCTGTATGCTTATAAATTTATCAGAGTTGTAAGTGTATAAGGTTTGCATATTTGTTTTAGTTGACATCACTGAATTAAGAGACTGAAGGAAACAGAAATAAGCATACATATTACTTTATTATGAATGAGAAAGGGGGAATGGAGAGTGTATAATCAATTGTTATCATTCTTCTGAATTACCAATTATGGCTATTGCTGTTCTGATACCTCTCCCTCAATTGATTATTTACTGTTCTGTTATGTAACATTTGCAGATATGTTGTGAAAGATGTTCTTGGTCATGGGACATTTGGTCAAGTTGCTAAATGCTGGGTAACAGAAACTAATAGTTTTGTGGCTGTGAAAATCATCAAAAACCAGCCCGCATACTATCAGCAAGCATTAGTTGAAGTTTCTATCCTGACCACGGTAATTATGATGCATTAAGTTTCTTCTCTACTAGTGATATATATCCAATGAAAAAACCTTAATGTTTGCTCTGCTGTTTGATCTTTGCAGTTAAATAAGAAATATGATCCTGAGGATAAGCATCACATTGTTCGTATATATGATTACTTTGTATTTCAGCGCCATTTGTGTATCAGCTTTGAACTGCTTGATACAAATTTGTAAGTTTCCAATAGTATCCTTGTTTACAATGAAAATGGTACATTGTGGGTCCTGTTTATTTCCCTGTAATTCCATTTTATTGTTGTTTTTGGTTTTTGTGTGGCATGTTTTAACATTTTTGCAATTATTTAGGTATGAGCTTATTAAGATCAATCACTTCAGGGGATTATCATTGAGTATAGTCCAATTATTCTCTAAACAGGTAGATCATTTCTCTCTTATGACTGTCGGGATTATCATCATGCTCGCCTAGTAATTGTCTATCTGATAATTTTTTGTTGTTGAAAATATAGATTCTGCGTGGATTGGCTCTACTAAAAGAGGCTGGTATAATTCATTGTGATCTGAAACCAGAAAATATTCTTCTCTGCACTAGGCAAGATGCTATTCACAATGACTTTGGACTGCATGCTATTTAATAGGTCTTCTCTTACTGATTGTGTATTATGTGTCTTGAACATGACAGTGTCAAGCCAGCAGAGGTCAAAATTATTGATTTTGGATCGGCATGCATGGAAGATCGTACTGTTTACTCTTATATTCAGGTTGGCATCTATGTCTATTCATGAAGTTTGTTTCATTCTTATTATGTTGAGATGTAAATCAGTCTTGTTTCTTCTGCAGAGCCGTTACTACAGATCTCCAGAAGTGCTTCTTGGCTACCAGTATCCTCTTAAATTGCAGCCTTTTCTTTGGTATCATTTGCTGCTTACTACTTGGCTTCTACCATGTTCAACATGGTTGCCAGGGTTGTGTATCTATATAGTCATTGTGTTTTGGACGTGGTGGTTCCAAAAACTGAGCAAATTTTGGGATTTTATTTCATTCACAAATTAATAATTTCAACTTCACATTGTTAACTATAGATGGGCGAGTAGTTTCATTCATGAAAACATATACTCTGCCTTCAGCATAATGAGTTCTCAAAAATCAATTATGTATAATAAGTTCTTTCCTGAACTGCGAACGCCCAATCTGAACATCTTTATTTGAATGAGAGAGTAATAATGTGTCACAGATGAACCCTAATATCATGTTTTCAATTTTTGTGGTACCAGTGTTCAAGAGTTAAATACTAATATTACTTATATTTGATCGCTCATATTAGGCTGATTGCCCTTTTCTATTTCCAATTTGATCAAAACCAACAGGTTAGGTTCAGGTGAGACAAATTAAGAGCTGAGTCTTTTAGTTTAAAAGAGTTTGCCTGATTATATATGCTATGGCAATATCTGATATTTTAATCTTGTCCACTATGAAGTCAGATCCTCTAAATTTTGAATGTACAATAATTTAGTGAACCTTTTCTCAGCTGGTTGATATTGCTGATCCAATTAGTTAGGCTTATCAATTCTTAGTGACAGCCATTGTTCTGTATTTTGGGCCCTTTTGTTAGGGTTTGCTGCTATTGTGATGACACTTTATACTTTTAATGGAAGATTAAATTACACCTATGATGAAAGTTTATATTCATATTGTACAAGACTTAAAGATTTGAGATCCACTGTTTGGACCTTGATCCTTGCCAGATATAGTACAGCTATAGACATGTGGTCTTTTGGATGCATAGTTGCAGAATTGTTTCTTGGGCTGCCACTATTTCCAGGAGCGTCAGAGTTTGATCTTCTAAGGCGAATGGTTGAGATACTTGGGTATGCTTCTGTATTTTTGTTGGAACTTGGAAGTAAAGCCGTAGCACTGCAAGTTTCTAGATCTGGAAATAGAGATTTTATTTTCTTTGCTTTCTTGCCTCATCTCTGTAATGTTGTTAATAAAATAGATCAGAAGAAGTATGGAAGTGATAATTTGCATTTTCTTTGTTATTTATTATTTTCCAATGTTGGTGGTTCATTTGGATTTATTTCACCCACATTTGTTCTTGGTCATGTTCATTTATTTAGCTTTTATTATTATTTTATAATCAGGTGAGATAATTTTCAGTACAGCTTAGCAATTGTTTATTTGCTTATCGATTCAATTTTATGTTACTTCTTCTTATGGTTGAAATGTTGTAGAACACAACCCCCTGATTATTTACTGAAGGAGGCTAAAAACACAAATAAGTACTTTAAGTGCATTGGGAGTGTCCACTATGTAGAGAGTGGTGAAGCTTCAATGGGTGGACCAAGTGCCTACCAAGCACTGACAGAACAAGAATATGAAGCTGTAAGTATTCATATTGTAGTTTTTATGGCAACAATAAATTTCAGTAAATAGAAGGGGAAGTAGTGATTTTTCTAAGTAAAAAATTGTAACATCTCATCTCCTAGGGGTTGTTTGGCAAGCAGAGAATTGGGATGTGCCAAATACAATGAGGCTGCTGCTGTTTTTGTTTTTTATAGATAAAAGTTTATTTATTATTTTAATCATTGATTTTTGAAAATCAGTCTGTATGATAAACATCTTACTGATAAACTAGTTGAACTTGTTTGAATTGGTTCAGCACATTAGGTTCAGTTCTGATCCAAACCTGTTAGCAAACACCTTGTGCTCGGCACTTGCTATGCATTGTTGATTTTCAGTCCTTTCTATTCAAGTGATGTACATGTGTGATGGAGCTTGTTGATTCATTTATATTATTTACTGTAACTGTACAGAGAGAGAAGAAAAAACCGGCAATTGGGAAGGAGTACTTCAACCGTATGAACCTTGAAGCAATTGTTACAAATTATCCTTACAGAAAAAACTTGCCCAAGGAAGATATTGTCAAGGGTTAGCTTCCGAATACAAAAACTACACGAAATAGTTGTGCAAAACACATTGCTAGCTCTTAACACATTACTAATTGTTTCTTGTTATAATCATAATAGAGTCTCAAATACGACTGGCACTGATTGATTTCTTGAGGGGACTTGTTGAGTTTGATCCTGCAAAACGATGGTCACCATTTCAGGTGATTGGATTTTCCACATGGTTTGCATTGTATCATTGTGTTCTGATTTCCAGTGCTGTAATTTTTAACTTCAGATTAAGAGTCTGAACATCTGCAACTGCAGGCTTCAAAACATCCATTTGTAACTGGTGAACCTTTCACGCGCCCTTACGAACCTCCCCCTGAAACTCCTCGCGTGGTAAGTGGATTTATGTAACCTATTGAATTGGCTCTTGAAGCCTCAGAAAATGATGATGCAATATTGTTCTTGTGAACTTGTCGCTTTTAATGTCGCCAGATCATGTAGTACCACTTTCGTCTTTTGTCCCACTATTTCTGTATCACCACATATAAATGTCTTGTTTACACAGTTTTTATTTTTATTTTTAAAATATGATCAAGTTGGACTCAGTGAGCTTTTAGTATTGGTGTATTTGTTTCTCGTTAGAACATAGAAATTCTATTTGTGCTTCCGGATTGCTTCTTAATCTCCTTAAGAATTAATGCATTGTTCCTGCATCCTACTCTCCTTAACTACATGCTTATATTTTTTAAACATGAAGTACAGATCTGGTTGGATCCATATTTTGCACTTCAAACTCTTCTAACCCATCATCTCTTGTAGCCTGTTGCCCAAAATGTTAAAGTAGATCATCACCCTGGCGGAGGGCATTGGTTTGCTGCGGGTCTCTCTCCTAATGTAAGCCATCTGCTCTATTCATTGTGACAAACCTTCAACTGTTGGAGATTATGTTCATATTTTGATCATTATTTCCTCTAGAACTTATTAGCACAGTTTTAATCTGGCTGAAGTATATTTACACTTCAAGCAGATTCCAGGCAGGAACAGAGTTTCCATTCATAACAGCCCACACTTTCAGATGATGCAATATGCACACGCTGGTAGTTATGGCAGTATAGGAAGCCATGGTAGCTATAATGATGGTATAGGGTTTGGAAGCAGTTATGGAAGCTATGGAGATGGTAATAATATGTTTGCATATTATTCACCCGTGGGTCCATTGGGGATGAACATCCATGCGCAGGGTGGTGCATCAATACTGGGAAGTAGTCCTGATGCAAGGCGGAGGATGATTCCTTTCTCACATGGCAATGGACTTGGCATGAGTCCATCTGCAGGAAGCTTTGCACCGCTTCCTCTCGGAACCAGTCCATCACAGTTCACTCCACCTAGCTCCTATGGTCAAGTTTCAGGTGGTTCTCCTGGACATTATGGTTCAACTTCTCCGGCAAGAGGAAGCTGTCATGGATCACCTCTAGGAAAGATGTCAGCAGTTAACCAGTTCAATAGGAGAAAAAGTTGGGGATATTCTGGAAGTCCACAGTCTCAAGAGAGTTCATCTTCACATTGGCAAGGCCATTTTGCTGATGGCACTAGCTCTAGTCATACTGAGGGAAGCTCTCAAGTGCATGTTGGTTCTCCATCACATCAGCAGTCAAGTGCTAGTTGGAAGCAGCAGCATCGAGGAGGCAGTGGAGTTGCTACTGGTTACTCTGCCATTCAGAACATCCCAGGCTCAATTCCAACTGGTCTTAAAATGCAATTTCCTCAAACCACTGGTTTAGCGCATGAAAATCCTGATTCTAACCTCTCACTGCCTGATCCTGGAGATTGGGATCCCAATTATAGGTCAGTATTGGTTTCAATCTCAACTTAAACAACTCATTAAAGTAATTGTAATCTGGTAAAACAATACCTTGCCCACATCAGAAGAAATTTTATCATACCTCTTACTTTTTTTTTGAGAGAGAATCATATCTTACTTAATTGTATATGTCTTAAAGTTTTGATGTATCTCTGGTGATCCTAAGCTGTAAGCATCAAGGTCTAGCATCTTGAATCAGGTCCCTACAGCAACCACCATAAAGATGGAAAAGTGTTAGTTTGCCATGGTAGTTTTTTTCTTATCCTAGTGTGTCAACCTTCTTTCCATTTCTGTATGTTATGATCCATCAGTTTAATTGTTTGATGATTTAGCCTATCATTTTAGCTTAGTTTTCACACTTCCTACTTTAAGATGCTGAGTGTTCTTCTATTGGTCAACATGGAAAATATAGCTTAATTTGAATATTTAAGTTGAGTGTATTATAAGATTTTAGGCTTATAGGAAAGGAAATTAGTGGGATATAACGAAGTGATGCGGTGAGATGGTGTGGAGTAATTAACTGCCTTGGACAGACCTTTATGGAAATGTCTAATCCCTCTGTCTGAAGAAAAGAAATCATGATATTACTTCCTGTTGGAACGAAAGAGTAGTCTCATAATAATGAGTGAAAACATAATTGAGTAACATATAACACTATAACAGTAAGCTAAACTCGTCTAAGTGTCTAACATAGTTGACATATAGTATTGGAGCTCATGTACTTGCAATTATTCAAATAGAGCCTACTGTCAATAATTATAGAAAGGCTTAAAATTCTAACACTTCTCAGTTTCCCATTTGTCTCTTTCAGTGATGATCTTCTCTTGCAAGAGGATGGTTCAGATGTGAACTCCATAACTGCTGAGTTTAGCAAAGGGATACATCTCAGTTCTGCAGATCCATTGGGTGGAGTTGGAAAGATGAATATCGTCTCAGGAACAAGTTCAAATGCATTGAATCAAAGGTATAGTGTGTATTACTGTAGGCATTGTATTAGTTTCATACTTCACTGTAGAACTTCATGGGTTATTGCATTTGAGTGAATGGATTATAGGTATTGATTAATGCATTGGATTGGCCTAGTTTTTAACATTGCCTGAGAAGAAGTTAAAAAGTGTCTTCTGATGATTATGTCATTATGAGTTCTGCGGTATTCAAGTATTGGAACTTTTTATTGTGCAGTGGATTCTGTATTAATTAAAATTTATTTGAGAAAAATAGTAATGGGTTATGTTGACAAGTATTAGACTTGATGTATTTGCCAGTTTTGTAGTTTCTATTTCAGTTTTAGGGGAAAAGTTGGGACGGGGTTAGTATTTTATTCGAGTCCTTCGCATGATATTGTTTCTGTTCTTTTTTTTTTTTAATATGTTTTAGACAGAATGGACCTACTCAAGCATTTTCACATATAGAGATGGGAAGCCCTCCTTCAGCTAATGAGCCTCATTCTGGATATGTCCGTCCCATATCAAAACCTGCACATTACATGCCTCATTTCTCACAAAATTCTCCAAGCCGTTTTGGACAGCAACCTGTTCAGCGTTTTCATCAGGGGAGATCCAGCTCTGTTCGGGGAAGTGAATGGAGTCATATGAAGGTTCAGCCCCCTCCTTCTGGTTTCAACCCTGGGGGTCCACGTTCTCCTGGAAATAACTCCAACAACAATGGAATGTCATGGGGTACTTCTTTACTTGAATCCCTTTGCAATTTCAATTTTTTTAGTCTTTTTTTATTATAATTATTTAATTTTTAAATATAAAATTTAGTTGATATGGTACAAAAGGTTCAAATTAAAAGATAAAGGAATTTTAAGCACTTTGATCTGGAAAAAGTATTTGGTGAATAAATGAGGGGGCATGAGTTGTATCATTTTAACAAAACCTGGCATATTCTGTTGTAGGGCGCAGGGCTAGTCACCCTATCTCAAGCATTCCACCATCACCCAGAGGAAGAAGAGAGTATGGAAAGATTACCTAAGGTTGAAACTAAGTATGGGAAGTTGACAAAAATCTTGTACTGGATACAGCTCACTTGCCTTGTGGGCTGATGCTTAGAAATCCTCGACAGAAACTTGCTCATTGATTGTGCTTAGATAAATATAATTTGTGGTTATGGTTCTTTAAGCTATGGTTGCATGCAAGTTATTTTGGTTATGGTGGTCTGAATCTTTGCCCAGTTGCCAGAATTTATCGAACTAAGTTTCATACTAATTATGAAAATGCTGAGCTCAAAGGATTGATGGTTACTGGGGAGGTATGCAATGCAGCTGGTGAAAGGAATTCAGGGCCAAGGTGGTAGAAGAGCATCCAGTAGGTCATTTAGTATCTCATTGACTTGTCTTGTGGTGTTGGAATCTGTAATTGTAAACCAGACTGGATTCTTTTCATTATTTACTGTGTTTGGTGAAAAATACCAGACACATTATTTGGTTTCTACAACTTCGTTTGTTGATCTTGTATTGTAAACTAGGTGGTCTTGAAAGTCCTGAATGTGAAATTGAAGTCAAGAATCACTAGGAGCTACTGTTGTTGCAAATGATTTATTTACTTATTGTTTTATTTGTAGTGTCTGCTTCTTGAGTGGACAGTTATGGATTCGGTAGATTTACAGACATTAATTTTCACACAAACACGATACAAGCACATGAATTTAACATATCTATGTACTTGTTCATTTAGTGGTATGGTAATTGTTACCAGGTCTGGTTTATACAAAAACAACTCAGTTTGGGATTTATATTATTTTGGTGTTGTGACTCGGTAGAATAGTCTTGTAGTTCACATAATTGTTGAATCTGAAATGAATACTATAATCTAATAAATGGGATGGTTATAGAACACAACTTGAAAACCACGCAGATAAAAATAAACTTGTAGATCGTAGAACAACATTGTATGAAATGAATAAGCACGTGTTTGAGATGATCACTTTGTGGAAGATTACCATGCAACACCAGGTTCTGTGGAAACAATTCCCATTTGATCACATTACTAATATTTTACTTTCTCTCTCTTTTTTTTTTTTATATGAGTCGATTTGATTCTTAAATATTTGTGTTTCAGTGAAATTCAAAGCGTTTTTTATTAAAATTTGTGGTTTCCAAATATAGGCAATGGAGACACATTATTGTAGGCATGGATCCACCAACACCGCAACCTCTTTCTCTCGTACTTCCGAAGCAAAGTGCACTCACATCACATGACATATGCCACGGTGGCACTCCACGTCACATGCGCACACACGTAAGTTTTGACCAAATATTCGGCCGACTGTCCACGTGTCACCTCGAGATTCGCAACTACTGGAACTGTCTCTTCACTTACAATCACTAATCACATCACCTCTCCTCCCTCTCTCTACACTTTCCATTTTCGATTTCAATTTCTCTCTCAATGGCCAATTCTCTGCTCCATCATCAGCCCTCGGCTACCATTGCCATTGCCAATGCCAAGGCTCCTCCTCCTATACGACACCGTTTCTTCTCCTCCGCTTCTTTTCCCAAAACTGATCCGGTCTCCTCTACTCCGCTACAACATCATGCGAATTCGGCGTCTCTCTGTCTCCGCTCCCCGATTTCACTTCGCCGCCGCATCGTCCCCGTCACCGCTCTTGAATCCAACGCTCCTCATCCTCTTCACCAGGTACTTGATCGCTTCTTCAATCGAATTTCTCTGTGTAGTTCTTCTCCGGTTGATTTCTGTGCTATTCATTTCTAGTTTTTTGTATTTGATTTCGAAAAAACTCGATAAGGGCATGAAACTGAATCGGTTTATGAGAAATGGATTGATTAAATGTTGTTCACTGTTGCTGTTAATGAATGTGTGTTTGTTTGATGATAAATTGGCGTGAAATAATAAGTCGCTTGATTCTGTTGATTATGGTTGACTTTTATCTTTAAAAAAAGGATGCAATCCTGTCAGAATCGGAGCCACTTCCCGGCAAAATGTTGTGTTTTTGGTTCTTACTATCTTTGAATGAAATGCATTGATGCTGTTTAATTTCTTGGGAAAGGGACATGCGAAGGTTAAGAGTCAGAGCTACGAGCAATGGGATTCATGGACTGCAAAATTCTCTGGAGCCTCTTGTATTCCCTTTCTCTTACTTCAACTGCCTCAGATTATCCTCAATGCTCGCAATCTATTAGCAGGAAACAAAACTGCACTTCTTGCTGTTCCATGGCTGGTAAACAATTGATCACTGTTGGAAATCTGAATTAGTTTGTGAAAACAAGTTTTATTACTTATTTTAGATTTCTCTCAATCCTAATTAGAAGATCTGAGACTCAAATCACTTATTTTTCATCTAAATTTTAAAATCAACCAAATTAATACGGTGTTCGACTGAAAACATAAATAAATGAATGTTTTAAATGCAGGGGATGTTTACCGGTTTGCTTGGTAACCTTTCATTGGTATCATACTTCGTAAATAAGAGGGAGAAAGAGGCAGTTGTGGTGCAAAGCTTAGGAGTAGTATCAATATATGTGGTGTTTTCTCAGCTGTCAATGGCAGATGCAATGCCTTTTCCTCTGTATGTGACCACTTCGATTGTGGTGGTGACTGGTCTTGTATTGAATTTCTTGAATTACTTCAATATGCTCAATCCTGCAATCTGGAGCCTTTGGGAAGATTTTATCACTGTTGGTGGGCTATCTGTCCTCCCTCAAGTAAGTAATCTCGCTCCGTGCACCTGCGCAAATTCTATATGAAGTATTGACTTATTTATTTATTACTTTATTAGTTTATTTTTACTTATAACACTCACCATGTTGTTTTTGCATACAGATTATGTGGTCTACATTTGTCCCATATATCCCAAACAGTATTCTGCCCGGTGCCATAGCATTTGTCATAGCTCTGGCAACTGTTTTTATGGTAAGCTTCAGATAGCCATTGTTAGCAATGTTGATGAAACATGACACGTGGGGAGAATATCGACATTAAATATAAAGGTAGTTTTTGGATTAAACTTTTTGCCATGGGAATGAGAATCAAGAATGGGACACCCGTTCTTCATGTTTGCATTATGACTTTTTGGTTATGAGAATGGCTTTAGAACGAGAATCTCATTCCCATTGCAATTTTTTTTTAATCCAAACACTACCTAAGTTTTTTTGGTCTGCAATTATTAGAGAAATGAAATTCACAATGAAAGAAGTATAGTTTTGACCCCCTTGAGTCTCTCTGTTCTTGTTTTTGAGCCTTGTGAGTCATAATCTATAAAAAAACTGAAGCAATGTTTTTTAACAAAAAGAAGAGAATAAAATATTTCTACAGTAATGTGTTGTGAAAACAAGATTTATGATTAATTTGTTAAGTGAGTAAAAGATGAACTAACAATATGAAATTAGGTTTGCTTAGCTGACAATACTTTATGGACTGTTTGATATGTAAGTTAAATAGCCATTTGGGTTCATGTTTGAGTAAATTTTGTTTTATCGACTTAGGAAATTATTAATACACATCAATTGTTTTTTTGGGTTGTTCTCAACTATTGAATTGTTTTTGCTTTGAATAGGATCATAAGGATGTTTCTGAAAACTGTTTCTTTTTATTGTCATTTTAACTGCATTAATATTATTCATAAATAAAAGTTTAGCTGTTCTCAAAACGATATCATATGGACCATAAATTACATGTGTTATCTGAAATTAGATTGATATGTTTTTAAGCTGTGTATTGTTTCAGATGATTAGAAATGGTATGGTTGATGTATTGTAACCTTAGGTCATGGGTTTGGTTCCATGTCCTACATTGCTAATGTCGGAAGGTCTGATTTTGTTTGAGTATGCGACTATGCGTAGTGTTGTTATTGTTTCTTCGCTTCAAATGTTGTATAGGAAAAGGCAATAGAGTGCCTTGTTTCTTTTTTACTTCCAGGTGCTTCAGTAGTGGTACTTGGGTTGGGTTGCAAAGGGCCATGGACTTCTTAGGTTATGCGGAAATTTTTATTTATCATAGTAAATAATCTATCCTTCACACACACAGAGACTCACCTCCTGGATTTTACTTGATTTTTATTGTAATGAATAAAGATCCTAATTATATGAACAGGTTTTTAACAACTTAATAGTTATTATAATAGATAATATGAGGTCTAATGGTTTGTTTAATATCATTGTTGCCTAATTTTACATTTAGGTCATCTTTAAACTACTACAGAAAAACTTATATGAAGGAATATTGTACAATGAATTAAAATGAGATTTTCAGGCACGGACAGGACGTCTTTCAGAAAAAGGTGCCAAATTTGTTGGAGGATTATCGGGATGGACAGCTACCCTTCTTTTCATGTGGATGCCTGTTTCACAAATGGTACTCTATTTTAGACTCGTATTTCAAAACTTAGACGTAATCACACTGGCAACTTATGTTTTATCTATCTGTGACCAAGATATCTACTTCCTATTCAGTGGACAAATTATCTTAATCCTGATAATATCAGAGGCTTGTCAGCTGTTTCAATGTTGCTTTCCATGATTGGAAATGGACTCATGATCCCTCGAGCACTTTTTCTCCGAGATTTGATGTGGTAATGTTTGTCTACCCTCTACCTCCTATCTGTTTATTGATGTATACTGTACGTAGATAGTTAGTGCCATGGTTAATTTGTAATTTGCTGTAGTTATGCAGTATTTTTCATCAATTCTTGTGTTGTAGATAATATCAATTATCATCACCATATGTGAAGACTGCGTTCTCATGAGCTTGTGTCATTGTCCAAATGTAACTGCAGGTTTACCGGTTCAACCTGGGCTACTATCTTCTATGGATATGGGAATATTGTGTGCTTGTTTTGGTAAGCTTAGCCTGGTAACGAGTCTTTGGTTTTCCCGCATTTGAAGTTTTCTATGCTTAATATTATCAACTGTACTGTGATTTCAGGTTCAATGCGATAAGCAAAGGATTCTTGTTGGCATCTACAGCTGGTTTATTTTCTTGGATAGGTAGTCTCTCTATTCTTCAGTAGCGCCATTCCAAACAAAAGTATGCATCGGTAAAGACAGTGCTAACTGAAATAAACTTACATTGCCTCTGTTTCCTTTATTATTATACGAATAGGAATGGCCTTTTGGAGAGACACCGTAGCATATGGATACAGCTCGCCTTTAAGATCTTTGAGAGAATTGGTTTTGGGGCCTTAAATTTAAGCCTCTCCTCTTTTGCCACAGAGCTCGAATGACTTTAAGCTGTCCTGGTCTTGGAAGCTTTTTCGCAGAATAAATGTTAGCGTACATTTTCTCGTCTTAACATGTTTTGGTATACCGGTGCTAGTTGACCACCACTGCATTCACAAGGTGTCAACTACAGAATGATCGTTTACACGTCACATATATTATTACTGCATTTAGCTGTAACTCTTTGTAGGAAAGTACGAGGATTTTTGTTCAATTCTTGAATCATCGGAAACCATATCGTCTGAGTTGTCCATGGAGGACCGGAAATGAGTCCCAGCAGCCATCTCAAATGTATTATTCTATATTGTCAGTGCAATAATACCATTTTTCTTTTCTTTTCAAGTAACTCTTGCGATAATGTCTTAGATACTATAGTATCGTATATATATTGTTTAAGCTTAACCTAATGTTTGATCGAACAGTTCATTTTTGTTTTTGTTTGATAGAGAGGGAAATGGAAAATATATAGGATCATGGACATTTGAAGTTTACATGCCATTACAAACATAAACTATTTGAAGTTTACATATTCTTACAAAAAAGTGTGTCCGTTAGACATGGTTTAAAATAATGTATCAACGCCACTTTCAGATGAGATGTCAATTTGAAATTATCATTGTAAGTTAGTGAAAATAGCGATCCATCATAATAGAATGATCAAAAGAGTTAGTTCACTTGTGTTTCTTTGGATTATTTTATATGCATCTCAAGACTACTAATATTAATAACTTAAATCAATATTTGAGGCGTCCGACTCTACCATTCAAATTGCGAGCGGTAGTAATGTTTTTTTCTTTTTAGGAAAGCACACTGGTGGTAGTAAATTATAACATCTAGAAAAAAAAATCAAGGATAAAAAATAAAAAGACACTCTAATTAACAATCCAACTATGACCTTTCAAAAAAAAAAAAAAAAACAATCCAACTATAAAATATTAAGGTATCGTTTGGCAATGTGAAAGTAAATTTTCCTGGAATGTTAACTTTTCTGGGAAAGTTGATAAAGGCATTTGGCACATCGAAAAGTGAAGGGAAAATGCAGAATCCCAAGTTGTGGAAAGTGAATATTATGTTTGGCTAAAAATTGCAAAAAAGAGGTAAATAGTCGGAAAATAATGAATAATTACCTAATTGTCCCTTCAATTTATCATATTTATTTTGTT
>JAYMTE010000437.1:0-18277 GCA_036897545.1 Pelargonium fulgidum
CATTCATTTTGGGACAAAAAATTTAGACAAATAGGACATTTATTTTGGGACGGAGGGAGTATTTATTTTTTACCTACATTTTTCTCATTTCAGCCACCTTTACCACCATTTTAAGCTCAATACACATTATAGACAACTCAAACAAGTCTTGCAGCTAAAAATAAGTTTACTAACAATACAGACAACTCAATGCTAACATATGCAAGGAATTGCTGGATGCAGAATGTGCTGTCGAGTTCAAAATCCGAACCATCAATCAACCTCAGCTGAAAATAACCCAAAATTTTATGACACAGTTAAATCACCAGACAGCAAAATATACTATAAAAAGAATAAATCAGTGCTGTAATAAGATGAGAATATAACAGCGACGTGAAAGATAACGGCACGGAACAAAGTAAACGAGAACTCACCGCACAAGGAAAAGCGCGCGCGCGAACAGTACCTTAACGCCGTTTATAACCGCCCTCAGAAAATGGCGGGACAAACAACCAATGAAACCGTTAACTACTTTTTGAAACTCCCAAAATTAGCCCCAATTTGTGTGTCTCTCTATTCTCAATCACAGACCTCCAATTAGGGTTTCTATATCTCGCTCTCTCCCATATCGTCCCCTCCTCTCCCATGGGATCTGCATAGCAATCAGTAAATCTCTGTTCCGAAACCTAATCAATCAATCCCATGGGAATCTGCGTGTCGTCGCCCGCCGACGGCAAGCCTGGTTCCTTCATCAGGCGCTCCAGGCGCGTCAGATCCATCCGCGAGCACAAGAATGAGTCGTCGAACCGCCGGTCGTCGGCCTCCTTGCGCCGCCCTGCCTCCGTCCTGAACCTGCCGGCTGGAGAGAACATCCGGGAGAAGTACACGTTCGGGAAGGAGCTGGGGAGAGGGGAATTCGGGATCACGCACCAGTGCAGCGAGACCGCCACGGGGCTGACGTACGCGTGCAAGACCATATCGAAGAGCAAGCTGAGGACGGAGATAGATATCGAGGATGTGAGGAGGGAGGTGGAGATCATGAGGAGATTGCCAAAACACCCCAACATTGTGGAGTTCAAGGAGGCTTTTGAGGATGAGGAAGCCGTGTACCTCGTCATGGAGCTCTGCCAGGGCGGCGAGCTCTTTGACAGGATCGTGGCGCGTGGGCATTACACGGAGAGAGCAGCTGCTCAGGTCACCAAAACCATCATAGAGATCGTCAAGGTAGTTTTTACAGTAGTTTTTTGACAACGTTGTTTTTGAGTAAATGCCTGAATGAAACTGGAACTACATCATGTTTTGGTTTTGTTCTGTTTTGAGTCATTTCTTTGATATAAATTTTGGCTATTTATCTCTGTTGAAATTGAACACTGCATTGAATTTTATCTTTCTTAGTTTGTTGTACAAGGAGCTAAACCTAAGGCTGTTATGGTTGTTTTTATAATTTTATTTTATTTGGTAAAGTTGAGTGTGTATTTTTTTTAAATATTTATTGCCAGGAATGAGCAAATAAAGAAATAAATGAATTGAAAAGGAAAAGATGATGATAATGGAAGAGTTCTTGTTGTATTTGTATAGGTCAAGTGCTCGTCGAAAGAATCAGTTTAAGATATATTTGGTAATAATGCAACTGTAGTTTAAGAATTAAACTTGTGAATTCCATGCACTTTAACAGATGAATATTAGAGAACTGAAAAAGTTTAGCTTTATATAGGCAGAGGGTATAAACCAACAATAAGAAGAAGTGTTTTAACTGTCTGTAGGAGAGTTTAAGATAGAGACTCTGGCTGGTGATCAATTGCTGATTATGCGAGGATCAAGCATTAATCAATAATCATTGCTCTGCAAGAAATATTTCTTGTTTTTCTTATTTGTGTGGTTTACAGCTCTAAATTTGTTTAATATTTATCTAATCACGTGGTCAGCTTATTTTCGTTCTTTGGTTTCAAGTTCAAGAATAGTCATGAATGCCTTCTATGTTTGGTTCTGCTAATGTAATTTCTTGTAGGTATGTCATGAACATGGAGTGATACATCGGGACCTAAAACCTGAAAATTTCTTGTTTTCTAATACAACTGAAGATGCTCAACTTAAAGCAATTGATTTTGGTCTATCCATATTCTTTGAACCTGGTATGCTAATTTTGATTACTAAAATATATTAGTTATTATGAATCCTATTGTAGCTTAGTATATTTTCATGTAAGTGTGCTGAACTATGTCCTTTACCGTATGGTCCTAGGCCAGAGTTTTGCTGAGATTGTTGGAAGTCCTTATTACATGGCTCCAGAGGTTCTACGACGTAATTATGGACCGGAAGTTGATGTATGGAGTGCAGGTGTTATCCTTTATATTTTACTTTGTGGAGTTCCACCCTTTTGGGCAGGTAGGTTCTTTTTTAGGTTCATTCTTGTATGCTCGGACATCTGCTGAACTATATCTATCACTTTAACTATGCAAATTTTCAGAGTTCTCTCTTATGTGTGGTTTCTTGTATAACTAGTACAGAAACCGAGGAAGGAATTGCACATGCAATTATTGATGGCAGCGTAGACTATGAGAGAGATCCTTGGCCTAAGATTTCTGATGAAGCAAAAGACTTAGTGAAGAATATGCTTGATCCAAATCCTTTCAGCCGGTTCAATATTCAAGAAGTCCTAGGTATGAACTCCTTTAGATGAGCAAAATGTATCATTTCTGTCATTAGTTGTTATCACATACTTCCTGCTAGGTCACAATAAAAAAAATTGCATGAAGTTAGTAAAGCACGAATGGAACCAGATAAGGACTATATCAGAAGTAGTCTTACACCAAACTAAATTTATGAAAAAAATGAAACAAAAGCCAAGTCAAGTCTGAAGGAGAGATGGTCATGAAATTTTCATGACATTTTGTGGAGAGGGAAGTGAAGATATGAGTTCCGCACAATATTAATTTGTACTTTGAAATATATCAGATAAATGAATTATACGGGTAATGTGCTATAACTTTAATTCAGGCAATATTCAATACTTTCATCATGTTAAAATTGACAGAAGATTTCAAAGTTATTCTAGAAAATATGGTGGTGTGGTATACAGACTATTTATTTAATCAGTTTGGACTATTGAGGACAATACAGTTGCCATTTGATCTTTGATCAACCTGCAAGTTGCGAACATCTAATTATTCACACTCTTATGTAATAGAGATAATTTTCAAAACAATATGCTGCAATTTATATCTCTATTAACCATGAATGTTAACTAATTATGAAGAAGGGAAGGTCCTGTCAGCAGATATCAGGTTGCACAAAAATTCTTGATGATTTGTGCTCAATACAGGTAGATCAACTGTACAGCACTTTAGAAGTCAAAGACACAAATCCGTAAATCTGGATCTGTAAAATAGAGGAATTAGTCATATATCTGCACAGAATCAAGATGAGGCATCTATCAGCATAACCTTTTATATTTTCTCGCATGTGCAGAACATCCTTGGCTACGCAATCCAAACCAGGCTCGTGATGTCTCCCTGGGAAATAATGTCAAAACAAGGATTAAGCAATTTTCATTAATGAATAAGTTCAAGAAGAAAGTACTAAGAGTAAGTTTGTTTCCGCATCTTCCCTTCATAATCTTATATGTTAGAAGTGGCCCCTTCATGTACGGTTAATTGTATATCTTTGTCTTCTTCTTTTCTTCGTTTCAGGTGGTAGCTGACAACCTTCCAGATGACGAAGTGGCTAGTATCAAACAAATGTTTGAAATGATGGATGCTGACAAGAATGGAGACTTGACATTTGAAGAGCTCAAAGAAGGCCTCCAAATGAGTGGGAATCATGTTTCAGATCATGATGTCCAAATGTTAATGGATGCGGTGAGTTTATACGCTCAAGAACATGAGTATGCTTTCCACTAAATTATTCACTTTTATGAGCTTAAATTGTTTCAGTTGAACAGTTGTCCTTTTTCTTATCAGCTAGCTCTACATTAGCTCTAAAAAATAGTGCTCTCATTTTCTTCTATAGCTTGCTTCTTGTCTGGACCTGTGCAAACTCTTAGCCTACCTTCTTTTCTGTGAGGAAACTCTAAACCTTTCATCGGGTTTTTAAAGCTACCGATTATGCACATACATTTTTGGAGTGACATTAAACCAAAATTTCATTTTGCTTTAATGGTTATATATGCAACTCTTGCTATAACCATTTCTGATTATCTGACCATCCTTTGCACATTATCCTACAGGCGGACCTTGATGGAAATGGCACTCTAGACTGCGAAGAGTTCATAACAATGTCCGTTCACCTGAAAAGGATTGCTGGTGATGAGCATCTTGCTCGGGCTTTCAACTTCTTCGACAAAGACAGGAACGGATATATTGAGTTTGGCGAGTTGAGGGAAGCCTTGAATGAGGAAAATCTTGGTCCTAACAACGAGCAATTAATCAAAGAAATTTTATTTGATATCGACTTGGATAAGGTAATTCTCAGAAACAGCTACTTTCTATTTGCATCATTTACATACATTCTTCGGTTTTAAGGCATCCATTGATCGTGTCCGCGTTTACAGGATGGACGAATCAGTTATGAGGAGTTCAAGGCAATGATGAAAACTGGAATGGATTGGAAAATGGCGTCTCGCCAATATTCAAGAGCAATGTTGAACGCGCTTAGCCTGAAAATGTTCAGGCCTTCAAATGTGCCATATTCTTCAGAACTGAGGTACTCTTCCGATCTGAAATGTTCATCAGAACTGAAATTCTATTCGGCAGAATTCAACAAAAAATCATCCAGATTCAAGAATTCTTCAAAATCAAAAAAGTAAATCTTGTCCTGAGCTGCCCCGACCAAGACCCGCAGCATATTTGATCCCTCCTCCCCTATACCAATTAATATTGTAATACACACACGTAAGTAATGTTATATTGTTTGTTTCATGTAAAGTTGAAAATCTCGTGAGAGAAATAGAAATGTTTTGAGTAAGGTAACAAACAAAAGATAGCTTAATGAGATCCCATTTTTCCCATTGGCTCTTTTATTTAGCATCAAAATTATCCAGCTATAACTGATCCAAGCACCAAGTTTACAGAAAATGAAAGGTCCCTTTACCACACACTTCTCTTATTATGATTATCTCCTCTTACAGTACAAAAATTGAAAAACAAAAAACAAAATTGAGGTATGGTGTCAATGCAGGTTCCCTAATGCTAATCCAAATATGACCTAAAGGACTTCGAGTTTCACTTTTTATGCATAAAACGTGCAAAATTCGTGACAGTTCACTCGTTCCAATTAGAAAATTTTACATAACAAATCCAACCGATCCAACCAAAAGTTGATCAGATCGAGTTAAAAGTCGTCCTAGATTTTGGATGCCCAACGAGTTATCGTCCAAATTGCTGGTTCTACTCACAAGTTTAACCATTTAAAAAGAAGAAACAACTTTAACATTTTACAAGTTTACCAAAGAAAGCATTAATGCAGAAAGTTACACAATTTCTTTTCACATGTACACATGATCAATCAAGTGAAGCGACGCAAACGAGTACATTTTTGTTGGCCTATTGCCATGTGTGTAAAAATTAAGACAAAAAAATGGTTTAGAAACCAAATTTTATAGATAAATAGATAGAACCTATATACAAGTGAATGGCACAATCGAGCCCCATGGAAGAAAGATGAACCTAAAAACCTTCTATGAAATTCCCAATTTGTCTAGGTAGGTCTAACCAGTTGCCAGCACAGGGTAGGAGCAGTTTCGCCTATGACCTACTCTGATGGCACATCTGGCACGAGTTGGCGGACTTGTCATTCCCATAGGTGCAATGCTCACATGACCAATGTCCCGAATCATCTATATTTTTGCTGGAACCACTAGATTTAGCTCCCTTCCCCTTTCCACCTTTACCCTTGTTAGCCGCTCCGTTTTTTGAGCCCACTGTCTTGCTGCTAGTCCCAGGAGTATCTACATCTTCAAGGCCATTCTCTAATGCTCTAACCAGGTTCTCAAAGTAATTCCGAGTCACACTGTTGCAATAATAGAAAGAGCTTGCTTGCATCAATAAATGCATTGACAGTCAATTTTACATAAATGGTTAAAAAGTAAAATGAAATTCAATTTCTCAAATGCCAAAATATCATAAAGCAGTATTAAAGTCATCCCTTCTTGCGCCAGAAATCAAGTGGCAGCATATGAAGCCTAAAATCAGTGTAAAAACTCACTAGTTTAGGGCTTTGGTGAACCAGCATTCCAATATTGAGCTTGGAGCCATAAGTGAACCCCAAATTAAAGCAAGTTCAATCGGAACATCACAACTTTCACATATGCAGGTGAAACTCCTCAAGGATCTAACTTAACCCAGCTTGAGGTTAGCTCGGCACAAGTTGAGTTGGTGAGGGGCTGGTTGAGTTGTAAAACTAGGTTTTGACTGGTTTAATTGAGGTTGAGAAAAGTAGCATTAATTATGTAAAGTTAATTGGGTCAGGCTAAAAATTGAAAGGTCTTGGATGCCTAATGAATCTCCAAATTCAACCCTCCTGATCAAGTCTGGATTGGGGTTTTGATAAGTTGGTTACGCAAGCAGATTATAACTCTCGCTGACTGAAACTGGAAATTATATTGAAATAGCAGACTGGACCTAACAACTAAGCTAATCTTCTGTTTCATAACATGAACAGCCTAGAGGAAGAAATATAAAACTTCACATATCTCAACCACTTGTTTGTATGTAGCTGCTGCATATCCCTCGAATAGTTTAATGATAGGAAAGTTGCAACATATATTTAAAGAAATATATGTTTAACAAGGCTGCCACAAGTCAGGGATACAATTCAAGGAATGGTTTTGTCTTCAACACTTGATCTGGAACCTTTAAATTATCGATGTTTATTAATCCATCCCAAAATAAGCATCCTTACTAAAGTTGTTTGGCTTAAAATATGCGTCCATTTTCTCTCTTGTAAGTAATTATACATGAATAACAAATTAATCCTCATAATAAGTTGGCTAGACCCACTTGAGTTTGGGGGAACAAGGGGTAAAGCACTAATTATGGTATACTATTTTTGGTCAAACGGTAAAACAGAATATGAAATTTCTCAAAATGTACCTAGTCAGTCCAGCTAACTTCGTACGGAAGTCATTGAAGTCTGCTGATGGACCCTCGGCATTTAGGAAAGTCTGTAATTCTTTCTCTGCACATTGATGAAGTCTTTCCAAACCAGACTCTGCCTCACCTGCACAAATATGAAACATCATAATCTTAGCAATAAACTTAAAACACATAAAATTCCTTTATAATGTCTGTTAGTAAACAATCTACATACCTTGCAAGTACTCAAAAAACTGTCTTTTCCCATGTTCATGGTCAGGAAGGTAATATCCATATGCATAAGTCCACTTCAGTACTCGCCTACATTCAACAATCTGCAAGCGTGCAACATTAACAAAGCATATATTTATGCTACCATTGCACACCCAAATAATACCAATCATGCAAGTAGATCATGCATATAACCCTTGAGTAAGGGATGCTGGATTATGAAAAAAAAAAATAGAATAGATTTTTGCAGACAATCTAACCATGCAGGGATTCTAGCTTTGCAAAAGTTTAACCATTTATTGGGTCAAAACAGCACCAAGAAAAGGTCTCAGTTAATATAATTTGTGTCAAATTGTGTAGCCTGGTACAAATATATGTGTGTGCTGAGATGACTTCACACTCACCTGTAGCCATGCCTCTGTAATGAACTTTAGCTGAGACCCAGGTTGGCATTGTTTGTCACTAAGCTTCTCAAGCTGGCAAAAGTTTAGAAATTCACCAATAAAATGTTACTAACTCCAGCAGAAACTATAAATGTTTTAAGAACAAGCAAAAGTTTTTTTCTACAATGGAAAACATAATGCAAAAGATTAATCCATGAAAAGAGCCATCCACTGCTCAAACAGACTACTTTGAGCTTAAACCATCCCTACAGTTTCATTTATGAGATTATGTCAGTTACTATTAAATTATCAATACCATTTATAATTCTACGCTTAAAACAGTCGTCACTTGAAAGTTTTCAAGAATTCATCAAAGGGCATCTTTTGTGGAAGTAGCATGGCTTAACCCAAAAACAAGATTCAACCTTTGTAACATGGCAGAGAAAAATATATAGAATATAGCAATCAAATTGTACTTACATGTACATCTTGCATTTGCTGTAAATCTGCAAGAGCTTTTTGCCTTGACTGGAGAACAAAGATACAAATGTATTAGTGTATACTGTATACTAAATTACTGTTTACTTTGATGCTGGACTGAGATAATGTACAGAGCCTGCAACCACTAAGAAAATTGAAGTGCAAGAACGCAACAATCAAAAGCAGTTTGACTCAGAGACAGAGACCTAAATGGTAGGTGTTTTCAAAGACCTTACTGAAGATGGCCCAGGATGTGTTGTTAATAAAGCATATAAAAAATCACAATAAATATCTAAATGTGCAAAAGCGAATTAAACATAAAATGAAATCAAAACCAAAACTTAAAAATCCCAAGTCGTTTTGAAAGATGGTTTCTGAAAATAAATTCCAACCATCTCCTCAAAGGTCTCAAATATGCGGGCCATTTAATCACAAAACTGAAACCAAAGACAGATCTCAAAGATATCCAAATTAAAAGATGGTTTTCAAAATGAATATCCGCTATTTCTGCAAAAGTAAGCCAGAAGTTAACAAGTTTTAAAAAAGGTAAAAGTGTTTTTTATGATTTACAAATACGCAAGCCAATTAACCACAAAAATGAAAACAAAGTTACTCTTGAAATTCTAATTCATTATGAAAGATGGATTCTGAAATTGAAGCCAATCATTTCCACCATAAAAGCTAGAACTTGAAGACCTACAAACCAATGAAAGGGATTTCTATCATATAAATCAAGGCTGATCCACTTATATATTTTCTCGGAGCTTCATTCTCTTCGCTACATATGTAAATGGATATTTATAAATAAAATATCAGACAAGATGAAAACAAAATATATGCAGCTTTATCCTCCAAATTGTTCAGTATCATAATTTTCAATCTTCATTAATCTTCAGGTTAATTAACACTATAAACATTTATATGTAACTGAGACAATTGTAGAGAACATGTAGCACTACTGTTTATACACCATTAACAATGTGTGAAAAAGGTACTGTAGACGAAGAATGATACAACACACTACAGGAAGAGGGGGAAACTTTGAAATTTTAAAACTTGACTTGCGGGAGGCACACATTAGCCATACTTGCACGAGATGTCAAGCCAAGAATAACATTGTCAACTAAGTTAAAGTTTCGCATTTTCCAGCAAACTACTAGCCAACATTAAATAATCTGCCAAATCAAACTTATTGATAAAATTTGTTCACTTATGTCGTTCACTCTTGAGTTCACGGTAAATACATAAAGAGGACATTTTTAGAACCATAAATCTGCAGGTATGAAATGAACATGCAGTAAAAGACACTATAAAATAGTTGTAGGTTTACTAACAATTGAAAAAACACAAAAAGGTTAAGCAAATTACAGGTAATTACACAAAACTACTTCGTCCAATTGTCCACTAACACATAATTACACTATAAAAAAAATTCACACACCTGGCTACCCTGTGTTTTAATCCATTCCTTCCGTCAGTCAGAATTAACTGAAAGCTTTATTATGGCCCCTATATTTCTCGTATTGCATTTTTTTCCTTTAGTTTTATTATTCTTTTCACCCTCTCTCTCATACTTACACAAATATATCTCTATTTAATTGCGGGCATATTCAAACTTTCCAGCCAAAATAGCTATTGTATCTTAAGAGAAATGAAAAAACACAGAACTATGAATCAAGTACTAAGAATTGGACAGGAGGGAACATTGTTCAACCATCATCGCTTAACTTTGTTTTGAACTTTAGATAATGAAACCTGAAGTTTTTATTCATTTATTCTTTAGAATTTTGTATAGATGGCATGATTTGAAAATGTACTATTAAAAAAGGATAAAATGGTCACTTTAAACACTATCCTAACGGTGTCACTACCAGCAAGAGAGGGTACTTATAAGGTAGTCATTATGTGTTGTCCAAAATTGACCAGAGTAGTTATGTGTTTGGAACATTACCACGAAGTAGTTTGTGTAATTACCCCAATAAATTAACAAGTCTACAGGATACTTCAAATCATTACACTTAATCTTGATTACTACATACAGAAGTATGTGCACAAGAATAAACAAAGGAAAATATCTGCTATTTTGATTAGGTGGCAAAAGTTAAGAGATCCCAAACAAAGAACGGAGACAAGTATGATAAAAGTATGTGCATACCGATTGATTGGTCGCCCAACGTTCGTAATAGTGAGTATATCTCTCTAAAGAGTTTTTTGCCATCTCTCTTCTTTTCTCTGTTTCATCATACTACATAGCAACAACAACAACCCCACAGACCGGATAAAAATAGAAGTTCTTCACAAGAAAGCAACACATATGAACCAAGAACAAGCAGAAAATATTCTTAAACAGCTTAAAGCCCTTACCACTCCCTCTTGCTTAGCTGCTTCATAACGATTGCAAGCGTAAAATCCGCCTGTCCTCTCACCATGATCTGACCATGCACCAAGGCATAACCTACATGTAGATAAAGTTGATGTTATGAATTTTGAATTTGATCATCAGAAATAATGACAAATAAAAAACTTGAAACAAATACAGAATATACCCCAAGGCAAAACAGGGAGAGAAAAAAAACACTATTACACCCAACTAGTGACATGTGCAGTTAATGGTGAAGCTTGCACTCAAATTCCAAATAAAGATGTTCAAATCATATGATTCAATTCATTAAAAATAAAGGCAGCAATAACTGCAAAATTGCAATCTATAAAATGAAGTATCTAACTCACCAGCAGAACTCAAATTTGCATGGTGGTGTGCAAGTCATGTGCATACACCCTTGGTTCTTTTCAATTGGCCGCTTGCACTTTGGACAAGGCTTGGAATTGGCAAGTATCCTGTGCATAGTTCCGTTGAGAAAAAAATGAGAATCATGCCACAAAAGTAAGAAACTGGCCTTATTAATTGTAAGCTGTGACAGATCTATAACTTTTATTTATTTATTTATTTTTTTTTTTTTAGGACGATCTATAACATATGTTATTGCTTAGTAAGCACAATATCATCTTGATTGGCAACGCATTTTCCCAACACCCTAAGGATAAAATTACTAGCAGGACCAAAAATCAACTCCACATGGTCTGTAGTTGCAAAATCATCATCCGGCCAGTTAACATTTAAAAAATCATAATTAAACCAAAAAGATTATCATAAAGTAATATATATGCATTAATTTAAAAAGTATCGTAAAACACACATTTCCATTAACATTTTTCCATTTGAAGTTGGTAAACGAATGCAACCTAAGAGCAACCGTAGGAAAAGTTCATATGTAATAAATAAATTGAAAAGCAACATTTTCCAATATGCTCAAATTAAATTTTTCTCTGCTTCAAACAAATTGGAATGGAACAGAAAACAGATAATGTACAAGAAAACATGAAGAATAGAAAATATGACCATGGAGATAGATAAACCCACAAAAATAATCACAAGCAAGACCCAAATTTAGATGCTGAAATGATTGCTCTACCAATTCATGTTTTCAGACTCAGCGCTGTTCTTCAAAACCCATTTTTCCACAGTGCCACAGTCCACCGGACGGTGAGCTTCTTCCGTACACTGCAGTTCAGATTCATTGAGCAGTTGTTTAATACAATATACAATAAATAATTAGAGTGAATTGCATAGAATTCCTAGCAATTTAGAGAGCTTACATTCCAGCAAAAGCTATATGAGCAGAGGCAAGAAACATCATAACCTCCACTACCAGCACTGAAGTCAACAGCACACTCACAACCGGGAGCAGGACACCACTTAGTCTAGAAGTGCAATAAAAAGAAAGTGAGACTTATAGACAATGAATAAGTAAGAGGTTAAAATTCATGTAAGTTGGTATAGCTAAGCAGGTTTTGGCACCTGCCTATGCTTCCTTTTTATGACAATGCATTTTAAATTAGAGTAAGAAAAGTTTGATGTACACACAGAAGTTCCATTCAAAGCTGGTGGCTATACTTCCAAGTCTTGAAACAGCACATCTTATCCAATACAATAATGAAAGAAATAAAAACAATGGAGACCACAGCATGAACCAGTTTGGTGCAATAAGATATAAAATGTATGAAATATGTCCAAGCTGCACAGGAATGCAGCCTGGCCTAGAAATTCTCATAGAAAGACCAGCCATTTTACTCTGCAAAATTCTGAAAGCATAACCAAATAAACTTACCGCATTTTCCATTTTAAAACAGTAGTTAATCTCATCTCAAGACCAATGATTTATTAAAGTCAGACTATTTACCATTTAAAATACACAAGATAAAATAAAACTTGTGCATTTGAAGAACTTCAAACATTTTGTTGAAAGAAAAGTCTCCCAATTACTGTCATCAAATTGTCAGCCACACAGACAGAAATATTTCGTGTACCACACTCATAATTTTCAATGTTTCTAATCATGGACATACCTTTCTATTGTCTTCAATATAGGACCTAAGAAGGTAACGAGAATACTTCTCCTTATCTTCACTAGAAGCATGTCTGTCAATCATGTCTTGACCAACAGCTGCACCACAAGACGGATCAGGACACCTCAACGACAAGCATCCAGGACCGTCGTTGATGGATGTGGTAATGTATCCTACCAAAACATGAAATAAAGTGGGTATCAATTGCATATGAAGATATACAAGTTATTTGTGAACAAGCATACATATCAAAAATGTGAAAAAGAAACAAGCATGCAGATATTAGTGATGTCTGAGACAAACCTGTCCAGCAAGAACTACAATACGGGTGACCACAAGCAGCAGCATTTATGCTGTCAGGTGGATAGGATTCGAAACATATCCCACAAGTAAGCTGCCCAAAGAAGCAATTAGTAAGTCATAAGTAATGCATATGATGACAAAAAGAGAAGTAACAGATTATGCTTAAGCTTCATATTAAAAAGACTATGCAGCCCTTATGTAACTTCATGCCACTAATGACAACTTGTCCTAAAGAATGTAAAGACTTTAATTGTTAATTTTGCTCACTAACAAGAGAGCTTACTTCTCTAGCATTTGGGAAATGAACAACTGGATTCTCCAACAATCCAACAACACGCCGAACTCTATCTTCATCAGCAAACCATGCATCATGCACTTTACTTACACTCCTGCAACACTAACTTCCATCAAAATATGATCCATAATTATTATCTACTTAAACTATGAAAACAGTTATGAATTTAGTTGCAATGGATAGAAATAAGAGAAGTTAACATATAATTGTCAGTGTAAATTACATATGACAAACAACAGTGAAATGTTTACCAATTAAAATGACGGAGTAAGATAGTTGCTGCTACTTTGGATATGGAAAGGACAGTGCACACTCTTGCAATATCATCCTCCTGATGTCGGCGTATATCTTCTTCTTTCAAAATGGAATAATTTTGCTGTGATTGAAACAATTTATGTAACTTAAGATCATAAACTAACTGGGAACATCGTGGAAATGTAAATGTATGCTGCACTGGATAATTAAGTGGCTATTAACATGTAACCAAAAAAAAAAAGTAAAGTCCAAGAATGATAACTACTTGAAGAAATAATTCCATGCAACTTCAAAGTAATGTACTTGAACTCGCACTTCATTCTTTTTACTGCCTTAAGATTTACAGAAACAAGCACACCAGTAGCTATATACATGAAGATGTGCAGATATCAAGTGTTTTGACTATTTTAATTAAAATATCAACTGTAAGTTAGCACAGTAATTGTAGAAATGTTGGTCTATTATTTTTAACTTAATTAGCAATGCAATATTACTAAGATGCCAATCCAATTTCTTTTCCCTGTTCCGTAATCCAAACTGATCATAAAGGAAAGAAAAAACATAATGATATTCCATATGCAAGAGATATATACTAGATCAGTTATGGCATATTAAATTTTTATAAATTAGTTTAAAATTTTAAAATGCAATCCAAGAGTTGGAAACTCATAGGAATAGAAAAAAACAGACATAAAATTAAATTAAGGTTGCCCATCAAACTTCAAGGACTACGTAAAGAGTTGATCAATCACTGACTCGTGACAAACATAATATGGATTCCTTACCTCCTGATTTTTTAGTTTGCCATATAACGGTTAACTAAGAGCGAATGAAAATTCCAATAAAGAAAGGACCAAAACCCTCAATTTATTATATACAGACACTAATGTTGCTTTCTTTCTTTCAATTTTGCAGAAACCAAAATTCTAACGCCCAGCAAATACAAGTTCTAATAATCAAACATCTAACTCTCCTAAAAGCTATCAGCTTTTCACTATATTACAAATGCTCAACACTACCGCATCATTAGAAGCTACAACTCTCCTTTCCCAACAAACTTATAAGAACCTAAACAGACCATAAAGTACACACCTAAACACCACCCACATTCCCAAAAATAAAAATAATAAAAATAAAAAATAATAAAAACTACAATGAACAATTGATAATGAGTACTAAATTAACCATTAGCTTAAAGATCCCAGCTTTCACAAATTTACACCTAACATGCTAGCAGCTAGTTTGGGTTCATAATGATCCCTCTTTCTGATAATCACTCCGAAATTCCCGACTCCTACCACTTCCAGTGCTACCAAACACAGCACTTGGAAAGCAAAAGCAAAATCAATCTCTACCAACAGCAATTAACAAAAGGGAGAGTTCAGCTAACCTGCTGGCGTCGCATGCCGTTGTCATCGGAATCATCGGCAGCGTCGTCCTCGCAGAATTCATAATTGTCGGAATCATAGCCGGCGGCTTCGTAGCTGTCGTAGTCGAAGGCGGCCTCCTCGGCCTCGCCGCTGTAAAAGTCATCGTCGAGCGACTCTACATCGTTGGCATCGTGCATGTCGTCTTCGGAATCCATGGTTTCCCGAAGAAGGCAAAGCCCTAATGTTGTGAAGCCGGTGTTTGGAAGGCGAGAAAGTGCAAGAAAAAGAAATAGAAAATAAATAAAAGGGGTTTTAGGGCAAGGTGAGAAACAGACAGGAATGATCGGAGGCAAGAATTAGAGTGTGGTTGGATTTGGGATTGTTTGCAGCTGAAGTAATCGTGTTGTCTCTAATTTTCTGAGAGAGCGATCCGAGAGAGAGTGCACCAATTCCAAACATAAAGAAGAGAGCTGCTGCTTCTAGGACTCCTAATTCATCACACAACCATTATTAGAAATAAAATATAATTACATTTATTATTGCAAATACAAATTTGTTGATATGGATTCATTCCACTCAAGGAAAAAAAAAATATCTCTTCAAAATAAGTGTAATGATTTCTTTTTTTTTTTTAAATTGTATTTATATATTTTTCCTTGTTCCGTTCATCTCAAAATAAGCGACTTTCTTTTTATTTTAAAAATAACGATAACAAGAAGTTAGTTAATGATATATATATTTATTCTTTTAGACTTTTTTGAACTCTACTATTTCAAAGTTATTATAGTGACATTATCGATAATTGGGTTAAATGGTTTTGGCTCCTTTGAACTAACTTTTTTGTTTTGTTTTATCATGTAATTAGGGTTTAGCATGATTTCAGCCCTTGGACTCCACTATTTTTTTAATTAAACTCACGTTATCGATTGTAACATGTTTTGTTGTGACATGTCAACTTAGAGTGACACATTATCATCATGTCATGTAAGATTTTAGTTCATGTCAACTTTTAGTTGTAATAGATTGAACGAATACATTTTATTAGTTTAGCAAACCACGCCCAAAACGATCGATGTTGTTTTGGCATTCCTATCCGTAAAACCAAAAATAAAATGATGTCATTTCATCTACAATAGTTGGAGTTTGATGTTTACTGGTTGATATGATCTAAAATATTATGTGAAATGATGATATGTCACATCAAAATCTGCTAAAATCAATAACATGGGTTCCATTAAAAAATAATAGTGGAGTCCAAAGATAAAAATCATGTTAAATTCTAATTAGATGTTAAAGCAAAAAACAATGTCAACTCAGATGAAGCAAAACTATTTGAACTTTGATAATATAAGTATAACTAATTTTTAAAAATTATTCAAAAAGAAAATTTTGGAACAAGGGAAGTATCATTTTAACGATATACAGAAGATAACTAATATATGTTACTTCATCAATCTAATGTTTTATGTTTTGAGAAAAAAGTAGGGAGAAATTAATTAGTATTGTATAAGTTCTATTATATTCTCACGCATATGTGTTATAACAAACTTGTTATATAAATATTATTGGTAATTCATGTATAATTAAGCTCGTAAAAAAGAAATTCGCAATTTTTCGCATGACTATACTAATTTTCAGCAAGAGGCGCGGTCTCTTGATTGCCCAACTTACTAAACAAAAAGAAGGAATTCGCAAGAATGGTTACCTTCTTCAACAATGTTGTTTTTAACTATTTACTTAACAAGAGAACTTCACGCTTCCACATCAAAGGTCAAACCGCTGTGGTACAGCTCGGCCAAGTGGGGTGGTATTTTTCGACCGTCGATATCTCTAGTTTCTATCCAAACAGAGTGTTTTGGATCAAGCTCTCATTCATTTGTACAAGACAAGACCATCGCTCCTTTTCTTTAGGAGACAAAGTACAAAAACGAAAATGACCTCATCAAATTTCTCGAGAAAATCAATCCCCCCTCTCCCACATTTCGACAGATTATAAGCTTTTTATTACTATATATATTTATCATCAAAGTCAATAAAATCTAACCGTACTATCCTATCTTTCCGTTTCTGATTTCCTATCCTGATGTCGCGGAATCATAATTTCCTTCAAATCACCAATCATCTTTATGGTCTGTTTCAGTAAAATCTTTGTTTGATTGAGTTGTTCATCGGAAGCTGATCGGAATCTGTCAGTGTTGTGTCTCTGGGTTGAATTTGGGGCTCTAATTTTTGTCGCCGTCGTACCGAGGACTGCGCGTTCTGTGGAGCGATGACGCTGACTTTAGAATCGCTGCCGGGAAGTTCTGGGTATTTGGATGCGTTCCCGAACCGGAGGATGTCGCTGTTTAAGAACCCCTATGTTATCAGCTTGACTGCGATCGCCGGAATCGGCGGTCTCCTCTTCGGCTACGACACAGGTACTTGATTTGGAGCATTATGTGAACTGTTTTAGGATAAATTTCTGATTTGTATACATTCATCCTAGGTAATTGGGTATGCAATTTTGTGCAAATACGTTGCAGTATTATGTGGGTGTGATTCTCATCTTTTGTTGTCCTGTGGATTGGATTGAAAATGAGGTAGGGCCGTGGGCGTTGGATTTGGCTAGCTAGCTCACTAAGGCTGATTTGATGTGTAGTATTGATGTTAACAGGAAACAAAATAGTATCTGGAAGAGCTATGTCCAGTGGCCAATTTGATGTGTAATATTGGTTCGTAATTTGAAATATAGGTGGTCAAACTTTCGAGAGTGAACAACATGGAATGACTTTAGTTATTGTAGTTGTCCCGTTTCAGTACTAGGATAACCAAAACATATGGGCACCATGGGGCTTTTTTGCTGATCATATATTCATTGGCTGTTGTTATGAATTTTTAATACTTCAGATTTGCATACAGCGGCTCACCATCTGCCCTGTCCACACATACATGATCCACGTTAGCAGTAAAGAATTTATGCTGTTGATTTGAGATGGATGTAGTTTATTTGGGTTCAGTAGTTCAGTACTTGACACTTGTTTGGCTTCTCATATTTCTTTCGCTAATTCTTGGTCTTTCGATTTTCCATGTGAAAATGTGAATTGCAGGTGTCATATCAGGGGCCCTTCTGTATATTAAAGATGATTTTGAGGCGGTTAAGCAGAGTAGTTTTCTACAGGTACAAATATTACAAGTATAGTATACCTTGATTTGGTTATGAAAATAGCAAAGAGATGTACAGAGCTAAGTGAAACAATTCATTTATCATGATTGGACAAAGAGAGAAAGGTGGTGATGATTGGTTAATGGTTAAGGACTTCAACCTCTTTTGAACTTTCTTATTCCTTAACTTTAAATTGGCAGGAAACAATTGTCAGTATGGCCATAGTTGGTGCCATTATTGGGGCTGCATTTGGTGGGTGGGTAAATGATGCTTACGGACGTAAGAAAGCTACCCTTGTAGCGGATGTTGTCTTTGCAGCGGGATCAGCTGTCATGGCAGCGGCACCAGATCCTTATGTCCTT
>JAYMTE010000438.1:0-18274 GCA_036897545.1 Pelargonium fulgidum
TCGCTATGGCCCCCCACCGAATTAAATGGGATGCAAAATCATGAAACTACAAACACAATGCATTTTGATGCTATCAAAATCATAGATTCAGTCATGTGATCAACATAATATCAAATTTGTTTGTAGAGGTTACAATTATGCCAGATAAATCATGTCACACTTATAAATCATGTACATGTTTTATATCTCTACATGAATCTAGTTGTTCATAACGTGAGACTGAAGAAGGTTTTGGAGGATGACGAGATTACAGAATTGAAATGGATTAGTAGGTTCTATTTATCGAGCAAGAATACCTTCCCATTAGTGATGATGGAGCTATCCGTGATTATGAATTTATGAGGCATTGAAATTTGTAGGTTCGAGCTTGATTGCTGTTTATATTTTGAAACTTGTGTGGATTTTGTGTTTGCCATAGATGAGGTTTAATTTTGACGAAGCATTAAGGACCAAATAGTAAATATGATATTTTATAATATAAATCATTTTCTATATATTTTTATTTACAACTTACTATTATTTTTTTTAATATGTCAGTTAACTTTGACAAATTTTTGACATGATTAGGACTAACTCGGAACAATGTCTATATCTTTAGTCTATATTGAAATAAATAAAAACAAGATAGTAAAAGGACTATTTTGAACCTTTTTTCATTGATAAATAAAATGAAACTGTCTAAAAGAGTTATATGTGTATATGCTGAATAAAAACTCACCAGCTTTTAACTTTTGAGCAACAGCCCAATCAAGAGCCTTTTTAGCATCTTTCGACAATGGAGGGGATGGAGGCCTTTTAACAAACATTTTAGCCTTTCCTTTTATATTGGTAGCTTCATCACGCACCTTAAATACTGTAATATCATTTGCCCGCAAAAAATTTGAAGCCACGTTGGTGGCTGCAACCCATCAAACAAAATTGGGGATAAACACAGTTAACAGAGCAAACAAATAATACATCCAAAAAATGAAATGAGACATACTTGTTTTACTGCCAGGGAAAATACTATAATAAAAAGACATGAACAAATGCAACCCTCTAGGTATACAAATCATCTTTGTTGGCAACAATGTAGGATATAACAATGCAAGCATGTTGATGATAATGGATTTATGCCATAGGAAAAAAAAAGACAACAAATTGAGTTCGATAGACAAATTTACTATCAGTCTTTTTTCGACATTCAACAATGCCTCAAGCACTAGGGTTAGGCAATACCAAGCGCTGTAAATGTATGCACACGTACCGATTTCAGTGAATGACGAAATCATATTTAGTTCGCTTAAGTAATATATTTGTCCAAACCATCTCAATGAATCAATGCAAATACAATTTTCAGACTGTGTCACCAGCTAATACATGACTAGAAATGGACATTTAAAATTGTAAACAAATGAAACAACAGCACCACCATGATCACATAACAAAATAGAAAAGCTTTAAGGTGCAGAAAATGAGTTACCCTCTACAAGGATCCACATGAGGATGGTTTCAGTCGTGTTTTCTGTATACCTGAGCTTTCTCGATTCCACTTCACCAAACGAAATCGCTCTTACCGCCGCACAAGACCATCTGCAAATTCGATTACCAATTTCACAAATCCTAAACCCTATAATACCCAAACATTCAACAAAACCTCAATCGAATCGAACTCACTTGGGATTTTTCTCTGGCGTCGAAGCCTTCTCTGGTGCTCTGCAATTCGACATCCGAAAACAAAGAAATCAAAATTTGGCACTATGAAACTGTTCTCTAAGGAGCGAGCAACAGCGAAACTTACTCAGTGGGTGGTGTTGAGGATATAGTCGCAGCCATGGGTCGGTGCTTCGAGACATGGGTCCTAGCGCTGGACGACTGGACGGCGATGCTGGAAATGCCCAGCCATGGATTTTGAAAGCTTCGTTGTCGAAGAGAACGAACAGGAAGCGAATGAAACGGGTCGGGTCCTCGTCTGCAGTCCGTTTGCGTGATTCGGGCGTAGATTGGGAGCTTGCACAGACCGTGAGCAGCCATTTCTGTATTCACTTCTAGGCGTGAGAAACTCAAAAACCAATATGGATTAGATAACAGAGAGAAACAAACCAACGGTGTCGTTTGGAATCAGTAATCCCAACAGCTCCCGTGGGCCAGATATCAACTGGGCCCAATTATGAACTCTTTATGGGCCTGAAATACCCAAAATGACTAGCCTCAAATCTAAATTGGCCCATTCAAAACCTACACAGCCATACATCGTTCTCGCCAGTAGCCACCAATCACGCATCCAAAACATGACGGTGTCAATGGTTTTTGCAACATATTGTCGCAAAGTCAAATCCATCTTCGATTTTTTTTAAATACTTTATAGATTAGATTGTGGACAGTATCTAATTTGTAACATAATGTGGTGTGTCATATGATAACCGACCGATTGGTGATGTGGGGACCCAAATTAGTGATTTGGGCCCAACTCAAAATCAACAGAGGTCTTTTAAGCAACTCCAAAGGTCATTTTCTAAAAACTGTAAGGCAACCATGAAGCTGGTTCCCAATCAACATAGGATCAGCATTTTTAAATCATGTCACGCTCAGATTAATCCACATCCGAGCTAAGTAGAACCTCAAGGGCCAGCGATCAACACGGGATCAGAGTCTTTAAGCCATAGGGTAGGACCTCAAAGGCGACAAAACTCTCTCTACCAAGTTTTTACGCAACTGTATTTCATGAGACTCGAACTCGAGACTTCAAATTAAGCTGAAACAACTTCTTACCAGTTAACTCATGCGCTTAATGTTCATTCGCCATAATTGATAGTATGAAGTGTAAGAAAATCATAGAGATTGTGACACAAAAGGCGAGGACATAAATGAACAAAAATTGAAAGGTTGTTATGTTAAATAAATTCACGAGAGGTGTAAATGTTTTGGTTGGGAGCATTTTCAAAAGTTGGGGTCCATAGGTGCACCAAACCAAAAGAGAAAAAATAATAATAAATGCTAGAATGTAGTAGGATTTAATGGTGGAGGAGGAAGTGAAAATTACAGATGAAACGTAAATGATTGGAATAAAAATGGAGATGTGGAAATTGTCGGCAAATTAAAGCAGTTGATCTCCTCGGCTGTAATGCGTATGGAATGGGCCAAATGTGTTGTCGCGGGAAGCAAAAAGGAACAACGGTCGTTGTCTCAAGTCTCAACAAACAGATGGATTTGATATTTCCATTCCAGCCGAGCTGGCTGAGTTAGATATACCAACCAACTGCTTCTAGTATTAGCACCTACCTCTCCAACATCTATATCTCAATCATCAAATTCTAAGGAGATTTACAATTCATGAACACTAGTGAAATTTTCACAAGACATGTATATGTAGGACTCGGCTTTGAATTTTTTATTTAATATTGTTCTTCTTATGCATTACACTTTAAGATTTAGTTTAAAGATTCAAAAACTCAACTTTTAAAACTGAAATAAGTGATATGAGTATTCAAGCTTAAATGATCCTATCATAGACAAAAATACCATCCGATGGTTTCAATTTTGGACCTATGTCCAATAGATCATTAGTTTGGCTTCAATTTTGGGAACAATAGAAAAGTTAGATAGACTAACCGCACAAAAAGTCATTTGACTAAGAGAAAAAAGTCAAAGCCCATCCCTACAAGTCTACAACATATGTAAAAAATTATCTCCAAATGGCCGGGTGGTGGGGAATGAGGGATAAAAATCATTTGACTAAGAGAAAAAAGATAATATTCTTGAGCATATTTGAGCCAAACTATTAGAGATAACCAAATGGCAACTTGATCAAAAAAATACCCTAAGTATCGAACCTCATAACAAAATTTTAAAAATCAGTTTAAATTAAACTCACACCATGCAGATGTAAGACATGAAAAATCAAAATAAAGTCTAACTCATAGTTTGACGAATTTCAAGACTAGCCAAGTGGAACAAAGTTCATTTAATTTGAAACAAATAACTCATATTTTTGTCATCTCATAAAATTCACCTGCATCACTAAGTCTCCTCAAGTTACATCCATCGATACTTTGTTACGAGGCTCATTACTATTTCTTCTACAACCCCCAATCTCCTTATCCTAATGAGCTCCATCCAAATATTTTCTACGTCTCACTCCAAATGTTACGTACCTAAATGAGCTATGTCCGAGTCCTCTCGGTTACCCACATCAAGGCTTGCCTTAACAAGTTTTGCTTAACTCCTATTTTGTGACTTTTCTTATGGCTCACCTCAACGAAGCACCAAGGAATTAGGGACATGGTCAAGTATCGCCGCGGTCTGGTCACCTCAAGGTCTTCGAATCACAAAAAAGCACAAGAGTGACCAAATCTATAATAAATAGACCCCTCAATGTAACCAAACTTGAATTTTTGGGTGGGGCAGAATAACCTCAAACTTGACCCAACCAAACCAAAAACCCTATAAAGACGAGTTAGGTTTAACAACTTTTACACGGCCCAAATTGAATCCGACCCCTTACATTTTACAATCTCTAGTAATAAACTAACTTAAAATGATGCTTAAATGCTTTTTAACTAACGATTGTGCCCCATACATGTGTGTTATCTTTATGAATGCACCAAAAACTCAATATCAAATATACAATGTTTAAACACTACTTTGAGTGCAGTGTAACGCAAGAATGAATGAGAGTCGGTAGGAGAAAACTCAAGCTGGAAGTAGTTCACATGTTGGTATTTTGACCAAAATATGATTGAAATTGATCTCCCAAATTTCAATAATTACGACTTCATTTAATGGTCACGATCTCTTATCACTTATAAACAACGATTCTTGAGATTCGGTGACCTGACCGATTAAGACGTGAAAAAAAGAATGTACTCCCACTCCCAATTATGACTTGTTTGCCATTAAAGCGAATCAGAGATCCAAATTAATGTACTACAGTCCAACCCTATAAATCAAGTTTTGATTTTAATTAATTAAATTAATCGGACATGTTTTTTCACGTTGGAGCAAAACATGCTGCGAGTGTCTGGCGGAGAGACATGCGGCGCCGCTAGTAATATCTCATATCATATGTGAACACAGTTTTCGTATTTGGCGCCCTTAATTTTTAACCAAAAAAAAAAAAGCATTAATGAGAAGACCGCTTGAAGAAAAAATGTACGTCACGTCTGAGCTGTCAATCCACGTGTCATGCCTCTTTTTTATAGCTCACCTTCTCCTCCTACATAAAAGCCACACTGATATTTACCTACCACCCTCCACGTGGACAAATCAGTATTACGTGGCCCACTACAACCCTACCGATTTGGCGGGAAAATCAACGATTTCCCGCCTTTCGACCCATCGAAGTGGTGCTTTCAATTTCAAGTTCGAATATTTGTTTGGACCGCAGATCGCTTAAAATAAACAAGTTCGTAAATATTATCGATTTCTGCGCACGCACGTCAAGATTTCAAAAGTATTTTCCAGCGACGTGTCTGGATGATCACCGAACGTGGAAAGGATCGTGCGGCGTAACGGTGGCATAAATAAATACGGTTACTGTTCGAGACAGCTTGTGGTGTGTGCGCGCCAAACGTAGGAGTTAGTTTCGACAGAGACATCAGCCAACAGGCACGTGATATTCTGATCAGCAGAGGTCCCAGTGTCTAGGAGGGACCCACGAGGCTGGAGCTGGTTCATTTTACTTCTCCGCCCTACACGTGTCATGATTTTAAAAATTCAAATACAAACCAAGACATAATCGGTCCGAAACCCCCGACCAATTAAATGCTCCCACGTGAGATGCCGCTCTCCTTGAATTGTCCGTGAATAAATATACGCCGGTAAATACAATAAAACCGGCCGAGAGGATTACAGAGGAAAAGCCGATAAAGGTAAGTTGGTGTTGTCACGTGCGGGCGTGATTATTCCGGTCGGCAGATCACAACTTAAAGCCCAAGCCACCTAATATGATTGGGCCCCAAGAGATGCCACGTGTACGGACCTCACTCAACCATCATCAACTCCTCATAGAGTCGAATCCAAGCAAAGGGGTGCACATACGGGCATCCGAGCTGGACCTGGGAACCGCCAAAACGGTGGATGGAGCGACCTGTGTCGTGAGGGGTTGTTGACCTGGGTAGTGTGTTCCGGTCAGTCTCGGGCAGGCCCAGCGGGCAGGGTTAGTCACGCAATGTGACATAGGAGCTCCCACTTTGCGAACAGGCGTGGTTTGAAAAATTGTAAAATAAGAAATACGGAGTATTATATTTTTGTATTAAAATAATTGGTTCAACTATGTTGGTGAACATAAATAAGACCATAGTCAGAGATGAGAGTTAAGAACAAGGCGTGGTTTGCGCTGTGCAAGAGAGAAGGAAGAGAGCGATTCAGCATATTAAAGCATTACTACTAGTAACTCTCGTCACAGGAGAAGATACGTTGTTGCGACTGTTAATGGCGATCTGATCAAAGTGTCATAAAGAGAGTAGAAGTTTTTTTAACGTTGATACGAATTAGAGCGTTATTGTTCTTTTCTTCGATTCTCTCGATAGCGAAGATCGATTTTTCAAAGATCAAGCAGTACAAGAAGGTCTCGCGAGTTGTTCCTTTCTTCGTTTCTGGTCGAGGTTGAAGAGAGAAAAAATGCAGATGGAGTGGCCTGCTTGTTTGGACGAATACGAGAAACTTGTTATCAGGATGAACACCCCAAGGTCTGTTTTTATCTCTTAATCACTCTAATTTGTTCCTTCTCTTGTCGATTTTACTTTTTGTTTTGTGATGAGAAGTTTCTGTTTTCTGGTTAATATGATCACTTCCTTGGTCTGATTTTAGGGACTTTGAGTGTTTCGATCAGGAAGCACAAATCGCAACTCTTATGAAATTATTTTTTGCTAAGCACGTTTTTGGTTATGTGGGAATCGAGATCTTGTCCGGATACAGTTTAATTTAAGGAATATCTTTGGCTGATATGCTTCTTCTTAAGCAAAATTGATCCAGAATTCTAGTGCAAATCTTAGTGGTTTGGAATATTTAATAATTTTGTTGACTTTTTTCCCTCAATCATCTCGTCTGTTCCAGAAGTTTTTACTAATTATTCCACAAATTTCGAAAGTCTTTCTGTCCAAGTTTCATCCATTAAAAACTCGATGTTATATTCAAAAGAACGTAATTTTCTCAGACAAGGATTTCTTCTGACTTTGGGTTTGTTTGGTTGACAGGGTCGTGATCGACAATGCCGTCTGCGCCACCGCCACAGTCGTCAAGGTTGACAGCGCCAGAAAACACGGAATCTTGTTAGAGGCAGTTCAGGTTCTCACAGATCTGAACCTCTCTATTAAAAAAGCCTACATATCTTCGGATGGAAGGTGGTTCATGGATGGTAAGTCAAATACTACCAAACCCTTTTGTTTTGTTTTCTGAAATTGATTATTTATTTACTAATATTCGTTTGTTCTACAGTGTTTCATGTGACTGACCAATTCGGAAATAAATTGACGGATGCGAGCGTTATTAGCTACATTGAGCAGGTAACTATTGCAATTTGAAATTAATTGTATCAGTGAACGATTTTGTAACAGTTTTGGCTGATGATTGATTTTGCCTTTAAATTTACAGTCCCTCGGTACCATTGACTATGGAAGGACAGCTGACTATGATGGCTTGACGGCCCTGGAATTGACGGGGACTGATCGGGTTGGTCTTCTCTCGGAGGTCTTTGCAGTGCTAGCTGACCTGCAATGCGATGTCGTGGAGGCTAAGGTGTGGACTCACAATGGTCGGATTGCGTCCCTCATTTATGTGAAGGACTGCAATTCAGGGTCCCCAATTGAGGACTCTCAGAAAATTGATAGACTAGAGGCCAGGCTAAGGAATGTTCTCAAGGGGCATAATGACATCAGAAGCGCCAAGACCTCTGTGTCCATGGCGGTCACTCATACAGAGAGGAGATTGCATCAGATGATGTTTGCTGATCGGGACTACGAGAGGAAGCCTGTTTTGAAGGTTAACGGTGACACGCCACAGGTGACTGTTCAGAATTGGATAGAAAGGGGTTACTCAGTGATAAATGTACAGTGCAAGGACAGAACAAAGCTTCTGTTTGATGTTGTTTGCACAATGACAGACATGGGTTATATTGTTTTTCATGCAACCATCAAGACTACAGGAGATAATGCATATCTGGTACTTGACTTCTCTATATTAAATTCTCGTAATTTTGTTATAGATTATGTCTTGGGCTGTTGACTTAATTGTGAACAATCTTATTTCAGGAATTCTACATCAGGCATACAGATGGCACTCCCATCAGTTCGGACCCTGAGAGGCAACGTGTAATCCAGTGCTTGCAAGCTGCTGTGGAAAGAAGAGCATCTGAGGTAACATTTCTCGTTCCATTATATTTGAAATGATTCATTATCTAGTAAATTGTTCTTTTGCGAATCTTAACAATGTTTGTTGTCAACAGGGCGTGAGGCTAGAACTATGCGCTGGAGATAGGCAAGGTCTTTTAGCAGATGTGACGCGAACATTTAGAGAAAATGGGCTGAATGTGACAAGAGCGGAGATATCCACCAACAAGGATACGGCTCAGAATGCATTCTACGTAACGGATGCGATTGGGATGGCTGCCGACCCTAAGATCATAGAATCGGTCCGACAGAGAATAGGGTTGAGTAATTTGAAAGTGAAGGAACTGCCAATAATTTATCACCAGAAGGCAGAGAAGGAAGAGCCAGCAGTAGGGGTTGGTGGGGCAGTGTTGTTCTCACTTGGGAGCCTAGTGATGAGGAATCTATACAATTTGGGTTTGATCAGATCATACTCTTGAAGGAAGGAAAAGTGATTAACATTATTTTGTTACACACACTGCTGGCAGCATATTCTTTGCTTGAGGTTTGGGCATTTGTACAGTAAATATGGAAATTGGTGACAGTTGTTGGGTTGGTGGAATGTTGAGAATTCTAGATGGTGCATTGATTGTTTGAAGGGAAGATTTGAATTGAGGTAGTGGAGTTTAGCTAGGCATAGGGTGTGGTGGTTTATTGATATCATTGGCTTCCACAGAAAATTAGGTACAACATATGCTGTTTTTTAGTTATGCCTAGCACATAGTAGTTTATATTGTACATAACGACTTTGAGCATTAGATTAATGATTGACCACATTTTTTATATTTATTCCTCTCCTACTCATCCAGTTGTTTGTTTTAGAGAAGATTCTAGTATTGATTTGGTTTAATTGCTATTTGCTAGTGTTAACTTGACATGACTGGTATGGGTTAAAAAGAGAAAACCAATAGCATGAGGACAAAGATGCTCTGTTCTTACTTTACCTGCGCACTTAACTATTAAAAAGGTTGGACGGCTGGCAATGATATATAAATCCAACTTAAAGAAAAAAGTTTAGTAAACTGAAGCTTTCGAACTCGAGATCTCGAGAATGCTAAGCATCTCAAACCACTAATCTCAATTACTCAGCTTCAGTTTACTAACTTTTTTTCTTTTAGGTGCTTAGAATTCTCGAGATCTCGAGTTCAAATCACCTGACCTGAAAACGAGTTGAATTCGAATAAGAAGTTGTTTATGTTTGAAAAATGCATTTGTGGGTTGAGTCGCATTGGAAAATGGATGGTTGGTAGTTTACAACTGTTAAAAAGAAGCACATGGTGATGGTGTTGAAGCTTTTTTGTATTGTAATCGGCTAGTGGTAGCTGCGTGGATCGATATGTTAACCGTGTCCGCATGGTGGTAATAGAAATAGAGTGGAGACGTTGACCCGGCAAATGCGCAGGTTAAAGCGGAAATCTGAGCTGGATACTTAATTTCCTGTCTTCATCTTGTAGTATGTTTTTTTTTTACCATAAAGTAAGGAACAGATCTTCTTGTAGTATGTTTTTTTTACCATAAAGTAAGGAACAGATCTTCTCCTCTTCTCAGTCATTGCCACTGGCATTTAGCTCTGCTTTCTATAAACTTTTATTGCCTCTAGGTTCAAAGTGAAACTGAGGTCAAACAAACACAATAGGTAATTCAAATTCACTTCAATTTTATATATAGAGAGTACATATTCAAGGCATGCAAGCTTGGTAGCTACTGCTCACAGCTGCTACAGAGGCATGCAAGCTTGGTAGCTGCTGCTCACAGCTGCTACAGTTCAAGTAACTCTTTTAAGGAAGAATTGTTAATTTAGTCCCTGAACTATCTAGAACGTGCTATTTTCGTCCCTTAACTATCAAATGAGCCAGTTTGCTCCATAGGTTTATTAGGTTATTCAAACGTGTCAGTTTAGTTCAAATGATTTCAGAATTGAGCCAAATCAGGACATTCTGTCAAATACATTGACAGAATCCGTTAATTGTGCTAACGTGATATTTTTAATTCTTTTGCCACGTAAGGGGACATCACGGATTCCGTTAGGATATTTAACGGAATGTCCTGAATCGACGCTTTTTGAAATACTTTGGACTAATTGGACTCGTTCTATAAAACTTTGGAATAATGTCACACATTTTATAGTTTAGAAATGAAAATGACACGATCTGAATAGTTTAGGGACTATTTTGACACTTTTTCTATCTTTCAGAAAGACAAAATTCGATAGCTGTTAGAATCAAAATATTGCCCATTTTCGAAGTGGGAAGTTTTGAAATTGACCATTTGTTGGAGTTTCATCAAGAACATGACTATCTATTGAGCAAGACCATTTGTTTTGAGTCTTTTATGTTGTCTTAATATCGTTGTAATGTCCTCTCCCTTAATTAACCATTATATATATACAAATACGATGACAACGAAAAATAAAATAAAAATATACGATGACAATGAAACCGCCAAAACATCCCTACTCTCTCGTTTCCGGACACCAAATATGACAAAACAAAACAATACAAAATAATCCACAACCTCTCATATCATAAATATATTAATGGTCTTATAAATTGTATATAATTCTCATTATTTTGGTTCTACAATTGATCAATCTACTCAACATTATTTGTAATCTGTCTCAAATGGGTCGTTATTTTGTTCTTCCTAGCGGACACTAGTTCTTGTCAAATAAGAGATGCTCTTAAACCCATTTTGGACATAAGATTATTGTAAATCAAATATTAATAGTATTCATTAGTACTGAGTATATGCTTCCATCGTTGTCTATATAAAGATAAGTGGCTTAGTTTGATTTGTAATTTAAAAAATATATCTTCTACATATTTTATTCTATGTATGATGTATCTCAAAAAGTTATTTTTGTGGCTTGTCAAAGAGTACAAAATTGAAGACTTTATGGCCTATGCACGCAACAACAACCCCTCTCTATGATGAAAATGACTTAATAACCACCAACAATCCAATCTTTTTTTTTTTTTTTTTTAAAACCACGGGCTTTCTGAGCGCAGGGTTAAACAATATAGGCGAGATTGTTGGGCTTTGGGTTTAAATAAGAGAGTTACTCATATTGTATAACTAAAATGTTTTGTTGTTGTTTTTTTAGAGTAAATACTAATACTTCTCATTAAGTCATAAAAAGGCAAGAAGGCCTACAAAGGAGAAGAAACAAAAAGAAACATAACCAGCTGATTTCAACTAAGAAAAACAGAATACTAAAATTAACTAGAGCAAAGTAACTAAGATGTGGAAAATCACTTGAAGGAGTCTCCCCATAAAGAACAAGCTCTAAAAACACCAATCCAGAAGAGCTTAGATTCATTAAAGACAAATTGATGATACTAGGTAAACTTTTTCCCCAATTTGCCGATGACCCGGCCTAGTTGTCATAACCAATATCAATCAAATCAGACCGAATCTGTCCAAGCCAGCTGTTCTATCATGAGGGCCACCGTCTCTGCCTTCCACTGCTACTCTATGTGCACCCAGACTGAACTCTGTTATGGTTGCACATTCCAAAGATGATGCTCTAGACCTCCCGCTACTGCCTCTCTAACCTCACTTGCCAAACCCTAGCTACCACAAATAAAAGCAATCACCACCTCTCTCGATACCCTGATAGTATTACTCTTAAGCGAGAAACATGATTGATCCATACGATTAGGAGCCACAGCCGCCAAGTAACCGCGTTTTCTTGTTGTTGCTAAAATAGGACAAACAAACAAAATATGAAGTATATATATGTACGTTGTAAATGTGGGCTTACAATCAGCCCAACCTTAAAGTTAGACCCAACTATAAAATTGGGCTGATATTTGTGTGGATAAAATATAAATTGGACTGCCATAAACCAGCTTATTAAAGACCCTTTTCAAGAACAAACCCTTTAATTCCAACTCCACTCATCACATTCATGATTTAGCCCACTAAAGCATTTTAACAATACAATAATACTATTTTTAAATACACTACCATTTATTTATTTATTTATTTTGTATGTACTGAAATTAAATAATTAGCCTAATAGCGGACAAACCGACTTCAAAATAAACAAAACTTAATCATTAATTTAATAAATAGATAACCTTTAATTTACTTATCAAAAAATAAAAATATACCAATAAGTAATGATAGCTCACCACTTTTACTCATCCAAGTTGTAATTTGTTACTTTTTTTTTTCTTCAAATGAATAATAAAGCCAATAACGGGACAAAACAAACTGATTAAATTTAAATAATAATAATAATAATAATATACTAGAAGCTAATGCACATTGAACTCCTCACCATAATTTTTTAATAATTCAAAAATTAAATTAAATTTTCTGTTCGTTCTTATCTAAACTTATATATATAATTAAATTATGAAATTTTAATTTGAAGATGATACCTTTTGTCATTATTATATATTATAACTCTGAAACTTTTTATTTTTCCTCTCTTTTTTAATTCTAATTTCTGAGACAAATGGGGTGGTCCCAATTCATTTTTATTTCTCCCATCTCAACGGCTTTTTGTGAAATTAAATTAATTAATATATCTAATTTAGGCTGTGCCTGCAAAATAACAATAATAATGATATATAAATCCAAAATTACAACTTTGCACCTCACATGTTCATGTTATCCTGCGCTGTTCTAACTCTTTTTAATATTATATTAATTTATTTATTTATGTTCTATTAGTTTAGACAGAAAATTGTGAAAAAAATACGAAGGGTGTATTTTAATAGTAACGTTAATGGATTGATACTTTTAGAATTCATAAATTATTTGATGTTGAAAAAATGGGACAGAGTTTAAAATAGTTGGCTAAAATTTATAGTTCTTTCTTTATTAGAAAATATAATAGTTTTAATTTTTTAATAATTGAGCATTGTAAAATACAAAAATACTAATAATGAAAAGACATTTGCGTTTTACGTAAGAAAAGGATTGAAAACATTGTTTTATTTGTCTTTTTCCATTTATTTTTTTTTAACATTTATTTAATGAGAATAAATTGTAAACTATCTTTTAAAGTATGCCTCGTAATCAAATACATACATTTTTATTTGAAAAATTGTGAGTTAATTTCTTTTGAGTTGAATGAAGTAAATTTTTTGATTAATGAATAAACAATTAAAATTAAATGAGACTTATTAATATAAATTAATCATCTAATTGAAACACAGTTTATATATATTTAGTTGTTTGAAACCAGTTTCTATTTATTTATTTCCTTTTTTATGGGGAGACAATAGACTCTCCTTTTGAAAATAAAAAAAATAAAATAACGAAGAGATGGGTTTGCTTCGGCCACCCTTCCTTTTGCTGTAGAATTTCTTGCCTTAGAAGCTGAATTTTACTTTTGAAATTAATTAAACTATTTTTTTTAATAAAATGGCGATGGCTTTGATAATACTCCTAATTATTTAATAATAACTTGATTTGCTCATTCTACAAACAAAATAGAGAAGAAATAGAAAAAGAATTCGTTTACCCACTTTCAGTATTATTTTGTTTTATTTTATTTCACTATGGATTCCTACCGAAATCATAAATATAATGTCATGACATAAAATATTTAAAATAAATTTACTAAGCAATTCATTCATTGGATATATATTTTCTCTATTTTATTTCTTTTTAATAACAATTCACACTGTTCCAGAAAAGTTAGTAACCCAATTAGCTGAACAATATTATCTGAGCATGTTACATTACAGATTTCCAAAACACACTCCATTTTTTCTTCTTCAAAAATCTCTTCTTGATGCTCAAAATCGTCTCTAATTTTTCTAAAAAAAAAAAAAAAAAAAAAATCTGATCACCCTATAGATTTTGACGCCATTTTCAGCTGAAATTACAGGTAAACATTATAAGTTTTGTAGTCTCAAATCTGACTGTCATAAAAAAATTTCCCTTCTTCAGTTCTTCTCCAGAAGTTGTTCTGTGTTCTTAACACTAAAAGAAGCTTCTTTATCTTTCTCAGTCGAAGCTTTCTTTGCCCTTCAAATTTCATTCCTTTCTGGAATCTGGGTTCTGGGTTTGAAGATATATATATTTTTTCGGTCTAAAAATTATTATTTTGATTGTGTGGTGATTTCAGTTTAGAACGGAAATGGTTTTTGAGTGTTGATATGATACGTAGTTGATAGAAAATTTGAGAGGGTTTAAGGGTTTAAGTATGGAAGGAAGAGAAAGTGGGAGTGAAGGAGGCGTTACGGTGGTGGGATCAGATGCTCCGTCGGACTACCATATAGCTCCGAGGACTGAGAACTCGACCATAACAGCTGGAGCAGCGCCGCCAGCTGCGGCGGCGCCAATAGCAGTAGCAGCAGCCTCAACGGTACCGGAGAAGAAGAAAAGAGGCCGGCCGAGGAAGTACGGACATGACGGGAGCGTCAGGGTTGCTCTGTCACCGAAGCCAATATCTTCGTCGGCGCCACCGCCGGTAATCGACTTCTCGGTGGGGAAGCGTGGAAAAGTGAAGCCGGCGAGCTCGGTGAACAAGAACAAATATGAGTCGGATAATTTAGGTACTTTTGAATAGAAACTATTTTAGCTGTTTTTTTGCTTGCTCATCTTATTGGGTATTGGGTGTATCTTGGATCTGGTTTTGTGCTGACATAAATTGCTGTGTATGGATTTGAATTGTAGTGGGGACATTGGAATTCATGTGGGTTTGTAGGGGATACTTGTTGGGTAGATGTGGGACCTTTGATCCTATTGAGAGAGCTTGGTGTTTTTGTGGGTGTTCTGTAAAAGATAGTGAGTTAGTGACTTGGTTGGTATGAGAATGATGGAATCTTGTTGTTATTGCTGTAATTTGGCACTTGTTACCTTTTCGGGAAGCTAGTTCTGCAAGGTGTCATCTTAGATATATACCAGCTGCACCCTGCAACTTGCTCTATCATCTGGTATCCTTTACTCGTCAATTCGGTTTATATTCGGTTGTGTACAAGACCAAGGGAATTAAGAGGACTATGTAATTTTAGTTACTTGTGTTCATCATCCCTAAACACTTCGTAGCCTTATCTTTCTAATGGTAGGATGGCGTTAAAGACAACTCTTCCTGTTAGAACATTATTCTTTTAGTTGTCATCTTAGCGCCCTTCTTAGTTCTGCTAGAAAATGAATTGGGGCCTTCAGTTGCATGTTCCAGTGTCCAAGTTTCCCTTATTATTCATTAATATGGTAAGATGAATGCTTTTCGTAAACGAACTTAATAACTTACTAAATTTCTCAAAATTGTGTGGTTAAGAAAACTATTGTGGAGTCTGGAGGTTATCTATTATGATTACTGATATGATTTGTTGTTTTGTAGGTGAATGGGTTGCATGCTCTGTTGGTGCTAATTTTACACCGCATATCATCACTGTGAATTCTGGAGAGGTTAGTTTTGAACGTAACCTATATTGATAGACATGTAGAAGATAAATCTTGAGGTGTGGCTCATAAATGTAAGATGGCAAAAATGTATAATTTATATCGCTATGTTGAGAGTGTGATTGTCATGCCACTTAGGAGCAGAGAAAGAGAGAACTCATGCTAAGCTTTCTAATTTTACTGCATAATCTGGAGATCCTTCAGTACTGAGGCTTGTTAGATGCCTCACTACTCACTAGTATAATCTATCAAGAAATTGGAATTAAGGCAATAAATTTAGTCCTGTATTTTCTTCTACTTTTGTAATACGATATGTAAAAACAATTTACTTAACTGTCTGAACAAATTGTGGTCCTATGTAAACAATTTCTCTCTTTGTTTCTAATTATTTTAAATTTAGTGACTACCTAAGGCATTTAAATCGGCTTATGCTAAAACCCATTTTTGGTTGATATAGGATGTGACAATGAAGATCATATCATTCTCTCAACAAGGGCCTCGAGCTATCTGCATTCTTTCTGCTAATGGTGTGATCTCAAGTGTAACACTTCGTCAGCCTGATTCTTCTGGAGGCACATTGACATACGAGGTGATGCATTTTAATCTTCCATGAATAAAATGAATACTTCTATTCTCATTCAGTTGTAATGGGAATTTTAAGTAGATATGAGTGCTTTTGTTGTATAGTTACGCCTACGGTCTGAGTTGTAAACGTGGTTGTTTATTTTAAGTGAACTTTGATGTACTTGATTCTGTTTGTTCTGAAAAGAAGGAAAAGAGAGGAAAAAATAGTCAATCAGGGTCCAGGAAGTAGCTGAAAGTAGTTGTTGCCTTGTTAATAGAAGATGGCTACTCCAGAACAGGAGTATAAATGCACTTGTGACCAAGCCTTGTTGGGCTAAGCGGTTTAGGCACAATGATTAAAGTTACATTTCTAAGACCTCACTTTATGTTGAGGATTTCTATTAAAGATGTCAAGATTTTTGTTTCTGGTTTTCTGTTGTCTGTTTGTTGTGATGCCATCATTGGATCCGCCATGACTGATATATAGTTTGAGTGTCGATATCTCATATACTCTATCCTTAGAGTCAACTTCCTGGTTGTCTTCAAACATACCATATGTTCCCTAATAATATACCTCTTGCAGAGGAGTATCTGTAATGAAGATAGAAACTATTGCTGATTAGATTCAACAACCTAGATATTATTACTAGCATATCTCCCGTCGTTTCTCATTGTTTTTTTTGCAGGGTCGTTTTGAGATACTGTCCCTGTCTGGATCGTTCATGCCTAGTGATAGTGGTGGAACAAGGAGCAGATCTGGTGGGATGAGCGTTTCATTAGCAAGTCCAGATGGACGAGTTGTCGGTGGTGGAGTTGCCGGTTTATTAGTAGCTGCAAGTCCTGTACAGGTTTTAGCCTTCACTTCTTTTTATTTTTTACTCAACCAAGAAGATGCATACAATCTGCTTGAAGGAATCTTTTTAGGGCCTTCGGAAGTTGTGATTATTATTCCGGATTGGTTCTGTCGAAGCTTAAGATTCAGAGTCTAATTGTTTTCATTTGTTCTTCTATTATGTTGTTGTTGATCAGGTTGTAGTGGGAAGTTTTCTGACAGGGAATCAACACGAGCAGAAGACCAAAAAACAGAAACATGAATCCATATCTACTTCTACTACTACTACCACTACTATAGCAGCTATTCCTATTTCAAGTGCAAATCCAAGAACAAATCTTTCTTCCACCTTGTCGTTCCGGGGAGATAACTGGTCATCGGATCTAAGAAATAAGCCAACTGACGTTAATGTAACTTTGCAAGGAGGCACCTGATTGCGCCATGCATACATACATACATACACACGAGGTTCTCACTGACCACATTGCCTACAAAACTTCTTATAATTTTGGATCTGATGGCCCCTTGTTTGTTTTGGCTGTAATGTAAGCTTATTGATGTTGTTTTTGGATCCCATGCCCTTTTATGGGGCTGTTGATTATTTAATGAGTTAGCTGATCATTTAGGCCTTGATTTGATTCCATTTGTGTTGTGTGGAAGCGTTTGAAGTAATGCTCACAACTGTAATTGTAGCTACATTTCTTCCAAATATGTCTCTTACTTTCTCTTCTTCTTCAGATCTCTATCTTTATGTGTTTAGCAATTTTCAGTAGATTGCAACTGTGTTTCCATTTTTAGGTTTTAGCAAAGCAAATTATTTCGAGTTTCCTCTTTGTACTCAATATCTTAGATCAAATACGAGTCATGAATAGTCATATTTGTATAGGATGATCTACCGCATTGTTTGACCTTCGAGTATGTCGTAAAGCATCACATCTGCAAAATTTCAATACGACTTGTTTCAACTGTTAACCACCCTGCAGACGACACGAATCTCGCCCTTGGGCCCTTAAAGAAAGCCAACTCGCCAACTCGACCCATCTTAACCATCACATCTGCAAACCTCTCCCTACAAGGAAATGAGTTTATTGCGAACTAAGCCACCTCAGAAGCTCTTGGTGTGTTTGTCAGGAAAGCCTGGTCTAAAGTGAACAATCCTCGTTTT
>JAYMTE010000439.1:0-18270 GCA_036897545.1 Pelargonium fulgidum
CTTTTACCACATTCTACACCTTCTCCTTTTGGAAACATGAGTTCCCAAACAAACACCAAATTGGCATTACGATGGATGGACCCTCCGTTCCGATTTGTTCTTGCAGCTCACCATCCTCTTCTCCGTCGCCGGTGCCGGAGATTGAGACGCACAGGAACAAGAACAACAAGCCGCCGATGCTACAGCTGAAGCTACCGATTCAGAATCAGAATCACCAACCTCATGTTGTTCATGATCATCTTGATCGTCAATCACAATCACAATCTCTCCATCATCATCATCGCCGCCGTTGATTTTCTCGTCCATTGACACCACCGGAGCTCTGCAAATCGGACAACTGGAGTGAGACCGCAACCACATGTCAATGCACTCCACGTGAAAATCATGACCGCACTTCCTCAATTTTCTTCCTATATCTCCCTCCTCGTACCCGCTCAGGCAGATCACACACTCCGGCGACACCTGCTCGCCGGAGCCGTACAAGCTATGCACGAACAGAGGAATCGAGGCGATGACGGAGGCGTCGAGGCCATTGTCAGTGTCGTTGGTGCTGTGGCTAGTGTCGTAGTGGAAGTGGTGGAGGCGGTTTGGGCCGAGGATGTGGGTGCCGGAGATGGAGTTCCGGCGCCGGCGCCGGCGAGCGTGGGCCAGGAACCACTTGGCGTAGACGTGGAGGATGAGGACGAAGAGAATTACGAGGAGCAAGGAGATGATGGCGGCTAAGAGGATGTTGCTGTTGGAGGAGGAGAATATGGTCTGGATGGTTTGGTTCAGAGAGGCGGCGCCGGAGCCGGGGGGTTGGTCGGAGGGCGAGGAAGGAGTGGGCGGCGACATGGGTGATTGAGACTGAGACTCTGAAGATGAGAGGGAGGTGTGAGAAGGTGAAGGAAGAGACAGAGGTGTACGAGTTGTGTATTTAAAAATGGACCCAATTTACTGTGAAAATACAGTAGTGTACTGGAATCTTCTACAGTATCATATTTGGAAGAAACAGAGTTGTGAAAGAAAGAAAAAAAAAAAGGAAAAACTTTTTATTTGCGGCTCAATCGACAAGTGTATTTGTTACACAGACCAGAAGTTAGAGAAAATGTTTGCTGAAAATTGTAAATGGGAGCAATGAGAACTCCAAATTTATACATACGGAGAGGAAGTTAGATATAATTCAATCGGCCCCAAAAAATTATCTGAATGAAATTTAGTAAGGTGTTAAATTCTGAATAAGCTAAAAAAATAATTGGTTCATATTAATAATATAGACTCAAGTGCAACACAAATAGATTGGATCCCAACTATCAGTTAGTAGATATATTTATTTAAATTATGTTAATTACAACGAGGGAACCTTTTATATATTTTTAGTATTATCCATTAGCTCAATAATATTTTTACTAAGATATTTTTCTTTAATATACAAGTAAAGAAAATATCATGCTATTAACTAAGATACATTTTTTAACTAATACTCCCTCCGTTTCAAATGAGTGTCCTATTTATCTAAATTTTTTGTCCCAAAATGAGTGTCCTATTTGTTTATCCCATATCACCCTTATCACTTATGCATTGCACATGGGTGCACATGGGGTGTAGATGGGAAAGTGAGGATATTATTGAAAACACATTAAATTATCTAGTAATCCTTAATTTTTACAAAAATAAAAATAAAAATAGGATACAAACGGAAGGAGTATATATTTATGGAAGTAGAATGTATGAAATATGCAGTTTGAAAGTCAACAAAATAAAAAAGTATCTTCATTCAAATAAGGAAGGTAGATGCATAGAAATGAGGTCTCGTGAATGCGACGGCAGGCAACAATTGTCGGATTCATGCGCTTATGATCAATGTTTGGCGGGAAGTCTAGATACATAGCTAGAGATATTGTTTGTCATTGACCCCATATATTTAAGGATGACAAATTAACCCAAAATTAGATGTCTCCGAACCAAAAGAGACACGGAACAAGTTACAAAAACAAAAAAAACAAAAAAAAAAAAAGATCCGGATATAGGCTGAAGACCGGATAACTATAACCATCTCGCCTCGAACCACATATTTTAAATAAATATTTTTATTTTTATTTTAAAGTTATTTGGTGTTGTACATATGTGTTGGAACAAATTTAAAGAGTTTTTAATTATACTGTAAAATTTTATTTGATCCGTTAACTTGTTCAACATCGTTATGGGGTCAGAGAAACAAAGGATGTACACAAAACTCCGTGAGCTATAAGTACACAACTTCGAAATGTCACACTTCTAATGACCCATGCTGACATATAAAATTATTTACTTACAGTGTACTAAATTTTGACACCTTTCCAAAAACAAAAACAAAAAATTGACTCCTAAAGTACAGTGTTTCCAATCAAGGTAACTAGTGAAAAAAGTAGAATAACATAAACAATTCACACAGGTAGATAAGAATTTTGATAATCTAGATTTTAGAGGAAATTTCATATATGTACTAGTCACTTAATTGCTGAAAAATGGTTGTGATTACCCTCTTTTCCAATTTGATTTAAGTTTCTGAAAGTTCAAAAAAAATCATACGCATTAAATGACAAGTTCAAATTCGACATAAGTAACTTTCTCATTATTTTAGGTTAAAAGAAGCTTACTGACATAGATTAGAGACTTAAAAGTGACATTCTTAATTATAAATTACTCCGGACTAAAATGTTCTGATCCGCTAACTTGTTTAAGGCTGTGGTAAGGTGAACAAATGCACAATCTTGAAGTGTCACGTATATGCTAATCTCATGTTAAATCAATTATGCAATCATATTGTGACATCAAGTTAAGCACGTATTGTGTCAAACCATGTGCACCTAAAGTCGTGTTAGTGTCACTAGTTTGTGTATGGTCGCATTAGGATCAAGAAGTGATGATAGAAGGTGGTGGGTCAATTTCGGTTTCAGATCAGGGGACCCATGTGATCCAATAATCAGATAGGACCCATTTTAGAATTAGCATTTTACTCTACTACTTACATTTTAGCCTTGTGATTGTAGTAGTATTGTTGTAGTAGCCTCGTGAACTGTGGCCCATCTCCGCGGTGACACCTTATCATTCCTGTGATCCTGAAATTAGATTCATGCATCAATACATGGGTAGAAAATCCAAACCTCAAATACTCCAATTAACAATATCACATGTCCAAAACAGAAGGAAGATTTCACACTAAATAGGGTGCGTACCTGGAATATGAATATGAATTACAAGTAATAGTTATTGTTGCATTGTAGTTGTCGAAAAATGTTCACTTCTTAGGAAGTAGTTTATGTTTTGTACATTTCAATGTATGATTATTGTAAAATTACAATGTGAGGCACTCCCATTAATGTTACATCTTGTAAATGAATGGCGATTAAATTAAACAAATGCAAAAGTATAGTCTTGGTATGTTCAGTAGCAAAGTTACACAAGTGTCAATCGCATACTCAGTCCATGAGTTTGTATCTTTTCTCTTGTACACCGGTAACTCCCATCTGTATCTCTATTATGGTGTGTAGTGGTACCTGAAGATCGTAACACATTTCAAATTTCTAATTCTTCCCAGAAAAAACCAATACTGTCTCTAAAAATAAAATGTCCCTAAAACTGGAAATGCTAACTAGTTCACCAGGCATCCAATAATATCAAACCGTCCAGTTTTTTCTGTTTCTTTTTTCTTTTCAATGAATCTTTTAGGTTTACTATTGACTTAATTTGGTTGGTCAGTGACTCAGTGGTCACTCCATTTTACTATAAAACAAATGCACAAGTACCTCAATGTGCGGAATTTCTTTCAAAGGCCTGTCAGCGAAATAAGCATATAATGCTCTCAACACTGCCTGCAAGATGAATGAACAGTGAAGAACATTGTAAGATAGATTTTTCATTTCGGAAAAAAAAAGAAAAAAGACAAGCAATGTTACAGAACAGAAAAGACACAAGTTGATCTTCATTATATAATCACCTGGTGTGAGATTACAACAACAGGTGCTCGCTGCCGTTCAAGTTCAATTATCACGGGCTCTAGCCTGCAATGTATAAGGAAAGTTAGTAGTCTCGAATAATTGGGAAGCAACGGTAGTATTCATATTAAAAAAAATTGGAATGAGAACGGGAATGATTCTCATTCTAGAGTCATTCTCATGACCAAAAAAATCATAATCCAAATATGAACAATGAGAATTTCATTCTGATTCCAATGTTGAGTCTTGATTTCCATTCCTGAACAAATTCTTTTAATCCAAACACTACCAAAATGTAAAGCATTGAGATAATTACCTTTGGATAACATCCAGGTAAGATTCTCCACGAGGATACCTATACCTTAGCTTGTCTTTTTTACGTGCCCTACAATTATAGAAGGACACGTTAAGAAACTGACGTGAATTACAAGGACAGTACAAAACAACTCCAATGCTGATAAAGCTCTCTTCACTATCAGAAAGATAGAGAAACTTGATGCATTACTCTATATGAACAATAAAAAGAAAAGAGAAACCATGATATAGCAACATACTCATATTCCTCGGGCATGTTCTTCTTTATCTCTTCATATGTCATTCCATCACATACACCAGCATTTATCTCATCAAGGGCACGCCATTGTATCTAGCAAATATTGTAGAAATCATAAATAACTTTGTTTAGTTACAAAGGAATCGCAGGTTCATCTGTCACCATTAAAGTTGGCTGTACACAAATGACAAAGTTAATCACATTATGGAATCAAACTAACCTTGGGGAATCCAACAATTGGACTTGCTGTTATAATTGTCCTCTGAAGTGTGCTTGTCCATATCTAAACCACAAAAACAAAACAAAATTATTTTATTTTTAACACATTTTCCTCTCTCTCTCTCTCTCTCTCTCTCTCTCTTGTTAGACTACCAATACAGAAGCATATTAATCAAGTTTGAGATTTTGTTTTCTTGTCACATGGTAGCAAATGGAAAAATCAACTAAACTGCAATAGCACAATTCATGCAATTTAGGAGATTAAAGTAAATATTAAAGTTGATGAATCTTACAGAAGCAGCCCTTTCAGATTTAAGTCGCTTTTCAACAAAGTTGGACAGTTTCTTAGCATACAGCTCTCCAGCATCACTGTTGATGGAACATAATTGTAAGATAAGTTAAAACAGACTCTATAAAGCACCATTGTGAAATCAAAGACTTTGTCTCAGTGGAAGAGAATCAAATGCATGCTCAAAAGTGATCCAAAGAGAAATCATTAAACCTCAACACTTAAAAAAACTATTACGTAAAGTGATACGATGGCTGATAACATATACCTCAAGACATTGTCACCTCCAATTCTGCCTCTAACATTATCTCGACTCTCTCCATGTCTGGTAAGCAAAATTGGGCGGGGTGTGAGATGTGTATTCACCTGCAACAGATTGATAGGAGTTCATATCATATGGAAAAGGATACAAACATTCCGATGAACAACTTCAAGACAGTCTCAAGTTTTTACAAAGCCTTATAATGCAACAAGAGAATATGCAAGCATTAAAATTGAATGGTATTCTCCATTGAACATACCAGGAAAAAAACTATGCGTCCAGGAAGATAGCCACTGATATTGTTCACCTGAAACAAGGAAATTGTAATTTTTAATAATATGGATTGAAAAAATTGCACCACACAAACATCTTAAGATAGGAAGTCTGATAGATTCTCAATGATTTTCAACAAGGTACAATAAAATCCTAAAGAAAAAAAAAAGGCATGCAAAACCTTATATGAAAGTAGCCCCTAAACAAGTTGTTTTTTGATCAATTACAAATTGTTGAATAATGTCAAAAATAATGAAAAGGAGCGGTAATATTTCAGATGTTTCTCATCTTCACATATCAATTGTATTTTGGAAAGAAGCTAAATATCGATATTTTAAAAGAAGTACCATGACCCCTATTTTTCAGTTGAAGTGCTACGATATTAAACAAGGAGAGAATCAATTTACATCCTGTCTGCAATATAAATAATCATGACAACATAACACAACCAATTTCCTTACTTGTATTTGTCCACCGTGTCCACTGGCCATATCAATCATTTTGATGTAAGAACCTTCTTCTACTGGTTCATATACCTGGCAAAAAGACAAAGATCGTACATGTTAATATTATATATAGAGCATTTGTCACCACAACCAGTTATTAGAAGTATGATTTAAAAATTTACTTTTTCATAATTAGCTAGTCGAGTTTTGAAGTCTTGTAATCCAGCTTCAAAATCTGGCCTGCAGAAAGGCATTGATAATTGAGTCCATATTTTCCCGTATAAAGTTATGAATATACGAGTATGAGAAAGCAGCCATACTCCTCTGCATAATCAGGGCTTTGTTGAATTTTAAGGCGTATGTTTCTTTCAATAATGCGCTCATCGTTACACAGTGTTTCCAAAAAAATAATCTGCAGATAACAGATCATCATCAGAACAGCCAGAAACTATATATACTATATAAACTTCAACTTGATAATAGTTAATTACAGTCAAGAGAGTATCATGCCATGACTGTAGTACCTTGCATTTCCCTTCAGCCATTTTCATCAGCATATTCCTTCGTTTCCTAGTACTGTTTGTGGCATCAAATATTCCCACCTACAAATTAAAATAGAATTAATGAAAAAATAAGGGTTAGGCACATGTCATGGGAATTTTTTTGCAACACCAAACACAAAATAACTTACCTGGCCACCTTCTTGCATCCAAGAGATCATATCTTCCATTGCCAGAGCTGCTACCTAGTAGCATGCGATAAATTAAAACTATGTAAAAAGAAGAAGGTTAATATGGTGTTTAATTTCATCAACTCACCAAGTAAAATTGAATCAGTACCAATAACATTCATATCACAAACAAGTTTCTCTTAGTGGGATGACATGTATATAAATTAATTTGTAAACATTTATATCATGCAATGAAATTATATCCATCAGCCCCATGATTGAATAGACCACACTCCACAGTACTGAACTCATGTACATCATCGCTAACAGAAAATTTTACTTTCTCCTTTTTGATTTTTTATTGTTATTAAGATTGGTTTCATCCTATATTGCACCAATACCAACAATCGACACAATTCGAACAAACGTTCCACCATTTTTAAAAATAAAAAAAAAAACATATGACTTGATGCGTTACGACACATTTACATTTTAATTCAATTTATTTTATATATAGCAAATTATATGTATTTATGTTTTTTAATTGTATTGAACTTAAACTTTATAGTATGCAAATTAAAATTAACATAAATCAAACAACACAAATAATGTCCCACAAACCAATTATTTATATTCCTTCAAAAAAAAACAATATATTTACATTTATAAAAAAATAAGGTATCAAAATCTATGGACAAAATAACCAAGGCTTTTTTTTTTTTTAAAGAAAAAAATGACTAGAAATATATTTTTAATTATGAAAAGAGCATTGTGTCAGGGCGTGTTGAAAACATATCGGCTTTATTTTTAATTTTTCAATTCCGATTCAAATGTCAAGACCATGTCGTGTCCAATGCACATGTCAGACGCCAACAGTATGCCAGGGGAGATTGTTGGTGTTTCATAGGTTTCATTTCTAATTAAGCTCTCAGCAGAAAAACAAATCAAAGCAAAACCTAGTCAAAACAGTAACACTTTCTATGGATACCTCATTACGTGCCTCCATGCCTTCGGGATTGTCCGCTCGGAAAAAATCAGCAGTCTGTATGAAGAAATTTGCCCCCCATCAATACGCTTTAAGAAAACATACCAAGGTAATGGCAGATATTGGAGCAGAAAACCAATACTAATGACAACATGGGTTCTTGTGTAGTTGTATTACTAATAGAATAAATTTTAAAAATTAATTAAAATCATTCTGGACCGGTACGGTTGGGTCCAGATATCTGGTCCAGATACAATCATGCCTAGTCCTAGTCTCACAGTAGTTTAGGTGGTTAATCTGTTTCTGGTTTCACTGCTTCTCCACTTTTGACAGATCATCCATTTTAGACATAACATCATATCATCAATTCTAAAGGCATTCTGAGAATTCGTTAAAATGGTCTAGCAGCCTCTAGTCTCAAGCAACAAGTTGATTCTTGTTCACTCTAAAAAATCCTCTAGAACCAGTTGCTCAAATGAAGCAGAAACCACACCAAATCCTAGTAGTCCTGTTGGCTATCATGCACTCAATGAGTATTAATATAATTTTGGAAGTCTTCACCCAAACCATCAAATATTGAGAATAAAAACCTTGGACCAATATTATTGTCCTCGTCACCAATGCTTCTTCTTCATTACACAACTTCATTTTTATAACCTTCCCAACTGACAGCAATAGAAACAGGCCCTAGTGGATTGCAGCAAATAATAAAAAATAGGTTCTTTCTTGATTTCTTTCTTCTTAAAAGAAGATAAGGAAACAGGCTTCTATTTATGACCTTTCCAGCAGTAACATTAATCAATCACAATTACATATGAAACATTATAATGACCGAGTTCGTTGAACATAAATTGAACCACAAAACATAAGAATACACCTCTTTTAACACAAATCTACTTCTGAGAAACAAAGCATACCTGGTTAGCTCCATGTTTAAGACGCCGATACTGCGACAAGCAAAGGGGAAAATGTCACATAGGACTATCTTCTTTTTTCCATCAAGTCAAGCTTTGAGAAGCAAGAAGAATACCAATGCTAAGAATAGGAGTTACCTTCCCAACATTGAAGTGTTTGGTATCATGACCCAACCATCGGAGATATCTTGTAAGTTTAGCTGCAGTGAAAGTCTTGCCACGAGCGGGTAAACCAACCTACGCAAGCAAACTTTGAAACTAAAATAAAGAAACTCAGACTACTTTCAAAGAGACAACATTTTGACTCCAGCCTTACTAATTTTCTGATGGAATTAACAGGAGCATCTAAAGTAATTATGCTATAGGCAGTTCTGCTCATCACTTAATGGAGGAAATTACCAGGACAATTGCCAAATGTCTATCCTCCTTTGGTCCAAGCATCTGATCTGCCACAGCTGCAGCTGTGACAGCTCCGGACGCTGCTGGCATTGAATTCTGACAATTAACACAAAGCAAAACAATTAGGAAAATAGGATATATTATATATAGAAGAATACCATGAGAGATAGCAAATGGTTTAACTTGAAAAACATCATAGTTGGAAGAAATTGTATTTTTCTACAAACCTTGGTTTCTGTACCCAGTTTGAGGTCAGTGGCAAAAGTGTTTGAGCTAGATGATTTAACAAGCCGAGGAGATCCAACTCCCCTGTCCACAAAGAGTCCTCTGTGGCTGTCTTGCCTTTGAAAAGGGGAAAATGTCCCAACTGACTTTGATTCAACCATTCCAGAGCCTAAATATACCTTGGATGGATCTGGGACAATGACCTCCATTTCCTATAAATGTTCACAAACAGAGGCTTATTTTGTTTACATAGTGAGAATTAAGATTCAGATCCAGCGAGGCAGATCTGACCAAACTGCAGCTCTCTATGGGTTACCAAGAAAAACCTTTATAGTTGCCGGACGATCAAGGACAACACCACCATCCTTAAAGGAATAAGAAGAAGTGACTGATCCATCATTGTTAGAAAAAACCCCAGCATGGAATAAAGACCTTGGAGTCTCTGTCATGTTAGCAGCATAGACAAGATTTGAATTCACAGATGTTGCTGGAGCTGGGACGACATAATGTTCAAGATCAAGATCCAGACTAGCTGAAGAGCAGTTCTGATATAAAACACAAAGTAATGATTTTAGCCAAGGTGTCCTTGAAATAATTTGGAACCCTTGTTCCAACTTAGATTAAATATCCAAATTTAAAGTTTCGGCAGGGAGCTGCACAGTCAGGAGCCGGACTCAATGGCAAGATATACAAGGTTGCCCAGAATTTTACTTGAATTTCATCTAAATGCCTTCTCATGATGGTTAGATATTTATTGAAAGAAAAATATAGAATCACAATATGTACAAAATGTTAAGATCAATCTCTTGCATTGTTTTGAGTATTTATACAGTAGGCAAATGAGAATTATCCATTTTTGGTTTGTTTCATTTTTCGTCTAGTACAAATAATTCTTTTGTAGAAATGGAACAAATTCAGTTCGCAAATTTCTAACTGAGAACCTTCTTGGAAAAAGAGAAAATGGCAAGCATCGTACAGGATTTATTAACAAAAACTGTTAAGAACTGTGAGTTACCACATACCTCAGCGCCACTCTCAGGCGCAGAATTTATACTAACATCAGGAATACCACGAACAGTGGAAGGCTGGAGGTTTTCTTGATAAGCTCTCCAACTAGCTGCGAGGTCAAATGGTGAAACCCGGTCGGCTTTGATAAAAACCTGATACTCAAGAACTTCTTCAGTACTAAGCTTAAATATTGCAAGCCTCGCATCCCCTTGTAAAGTTCCTCCAATAAGTTGACGATTTGGACCCTCCTCAACTATACAAGGTGCACTATTGTACTTTGGCTTCAAAAGGAACTTGAAATCCAGAGTTTCTAAATCAAGTATCCAACAAAAAGTTAGCTGATCACACTAACTCACTCGGAACCACAATAACTGAACAATAATGCACTTCTGAGAATGGCACAAAATGTGTAATGATCTCAGTATTGATTGATTATATTTCTCCATTAGTTCTAGTCAGCATAATCCTAATACAATTATTTTCCATCAGTTTTTCATGTATACAAATGTTTCTTTGTATCTGAAGTTATTCTTTTTAATACAAACTTGAAATCTAGAGTTTCTAGCTCAAGTATCCAACACAATGTTAGCTGATCAGACTAAATCATTCATAAGCACAGTAATGAACAAAAATGCATTGTTCGATTGCTGAGAATAGCGCAAAATGTGAAATCAACTCAATATTGATTGAATTTATGATACTTTCCATTACTTCCAGTCAACTGAACCCTAATGCAACTATTTTCCATTAGTTTTTCCTATATAAAATTTTGCTATGTATCTGAAATTATTCTTTTGAACACAAACTTAAAATCCAGAGTTGCTAAATCAAGTATCCAACGCAAAGTTAGTTGGTCAAACTAAATCACTCATAAACACAATAATTGAACAAAAATGCATTGCTCTATTGCTGATTGTGGCACAAAATGCGAACTGAACTCAGTACTGATTGAATTTATTAAAAAATCACTCAGAACCACAATAATTGAACAAAAATGTACTGTTTGATTGCTGAATATAGCACAAAATGAGAAGTGTACTCAGTACTGATTGAATTGATCATATTTTCCATTAACTCCAGTCAACTGAATCCTAATTCAACTATTTTCCATTAGTTTTGGAATATTCAAATAGTAACAAGAACGGAAAATATGCTGATACTTCAATTAGCTTCGAATCTGAAATTAATCATTTGCTTCACAAGTGCAACACTAAAATTTCACTATCTTCAACTACACAATCAAAGTCAAACAAACAAATAATGGAAACAAGTAGTTCATAAACTGTAAAATTACCGTGATTAGGAGGAACAACAAAGCTCAATTCCCACATTGACGCAGACTCTCGCTCCATCGAAAGCTAAAAACCGCAGAAACAAATAAAATCATAAACAAACCGAGCAAAAACAAACTCCTAACACTGAAATAGTAGAAAACAAATCGAAATTAGCAAATTACAGCTCTAGAAGAGTCCCAGGAGCCAACGAGAGGAGCGGAGCCATAGACATGAGGAACGAGCTCGCCTTTGCGCTTATAGTTCTCCACCTTCAGCGACACATAGAGCTGGCCTCCGGCCTGCTGCAGACTCTCCTCCTCCTCCTCCCCCCGGCCTTCGCTGCCGTGCCAACCGCCCTCGGCGTTCTTCGACGCTCCGGTTCCCATTCTCCGACAACAATGTTTCTGGAATCTTCTGGAAGAGAAGAGCTCGCAGAGGTGTGGATGCGGAGAGAGAGTGTGTGCGTAGTGGATAGATAGATGAGAGATAGAGATCAAAAGAAGAAGCCGATTGAGACGGAGACAAAAAAAGGAGAGGACGATGGATGACGAGAGCCAGAGCTTTGGCTGTTACGGAAACTGTTGGAGAAATTGCAGTTTTGCCACTCTGTGTATTTGGGTTTCGGTGTGGTTTTGGGGTTGGTTAGTTCGCTGAACTGGATGACAGGATGAGGGTGGGGACGCAGTCCCACACGCGTGGGCTGCACGTGCCATGTGTCTGTGGGGCTAGTATTGAAGCAGCAATTGCTTAAATGACAAGGTACTAGAAAATTACATAGATAGCCTTGTACCACTGATTATTAGGAGCATACTAATTTGGTCCGTCAACTAATTTTCCGACTATGATGATGTTTGGTAACGTTTTTCAAAAGAATAAAAAAATTATAAGCATCTAATTAAAGCCAAAAGGATAAAATATGTCATAACTATAAAACTTCTCAAAATTTGGGCATAAGTTATTTGTTTCTATTATCCAACATTTTTGTAAACTAGATACGTTATAAAATCAGTTCATATTTAAATTTTGATTTCTCTTAATTTGTATTTGAACGGACTCCTACAGAAGATCGAGCATTGAATGAAGACTAGTGTGTTGTACTATAATTCATCTCTCATGCGAGAGTACGTGAACTGGGCTTGACAAATTATATTTCAGTTGAGTGTGAAAATGTGTTTCTATCTCATCCCCAATAAGTATCTCTATTCTTCTTATTGTTGGAACACATTTAAGAAGTATAAATGATGAATCTCGTCACATATGATTCAGATAAGTCTTTAGACCATACTATCATGGGACTTTTGGTGGAAAGCGGACCAAATTATGTAGAGCATGAGTCAGAATTTATACAAGTAGTGTCATTTTGTTTTGGTCAAATTTTAGCAAATATGAGTTAAAATAGATTAATTGGATGAAGCAATCCCACACTTAGTTGTATATAGTCGCGTGCCTTGTACATGGTTGTGTGACGACACTGCTATGTAGTCATGCCAAAACTTTTCATAGTTCATTTTATATACTTCCAACTTGAACCGAATAACCATTTAAGTTAAAATCATAATTATAGTTGACAATGTGGGGCATGCCAAAACAAGTTCGACCAAAAACCACATATTGTTTTATTTGCCCACATTTTGGCAGTCTTAACGTATCTTGCAACTTTTGCCACTTAGTTGATAATATTTTTTATTTTTACCGGCTCTTATCTTTTAATCCAAAATCTCATATCATCACATACCGTTAGAAAAAATTCTGAATTACAGATCTCAAAAAAAATAAATTAAAGCGCTTGTTAACGCTTGAATTTATTAGTGGCCTGCGGACTGAAGTGTAAGATCCAACAATAAATTAACCAGTTCAGTTCAGAGGCCCGTTAGCGTCTGTTCACCACAAGGCCCACTATCCCATTCAAGCTGTGAAAAGGCCCATGGGCCAATACGAAAATTAGGGTTTTGCTATAAATATGTAAATACCGCGCAGACACAACTGTCTCACACTCTTCTCTTCCTCAGCAGTGTAGTTCCTCACAGCGAGAGGCGTCTCGGAGAAGCAGCGTCGTCGTCGTCAAGATGAGAGCCAAGGTAACGACTGCATATCATGTATCTTTGATAGGAGCGTGTTTGATTTCTACTTGATTCGGTTTGTAACTCGGTTTTGTCGAATTTGCAGTGGAAGAAGAAGCGCATGAGGAGGTTGAAGAGGAAGCGCCGAAAGATGAGGCAGAGATCCAAGTAGAAGCTGTAGTTTCCGTGGAGCTTTCGGGCTATAAGTTCTGGTTTTGCTTCATTAGCTCTGTTGTTAGGTTCGCTTCGCTGTTTTGGAGACTTTTTATGATTCTGTTTTGTTTCTAGATTATTGACGCTTTTGATTTGCTTTCAATTAAAAATGCGACATGGTTCAAGTTTTGCATTATATGATCTGTTGATGATTTTATTAATTTTTGTGTTTTTGAGTTATGGATGAGAATGTGTGGATAAGAATGTGCCTGTATGTGAAATTAGCTCAAATAGGTCTACAAAAGCTGTGATGCTTTGTAGCATTTACTTTCAGTTATCTTTGGATTAGGATTTGTCTTGTTCTTGAAAATCTCATTTTTCATTGAGAACAACATGTTTTGCTCTATTATGTGCAAGTAGGAGTGATGTTATTGTACCTTTCAGCTTAATAAGTTTCACATGTAATTGGGTGTTTAGTTCTTGAAAAACTCATCTGTCATTGAGAACTGTTGGTTTTGCTCTATTGTGTGTAAGTAAGTAGGTGTCATATAAACATACCTTAGGGTTAATAGGTTTCACACATAATTTGTTGTTTAGTTCTTGAAAATATCATTTGTCATTGAGAACAAGTTTTGCTATATTGTAGGTAAGTAGTAGTGATGTTAGCATATTTTTTGGGTTAATTAATTTTGAATTATGCACATGATTGGATTTGACATGTAAATTTGTCAAATCTTTTTGTGCTCTCTTCAAGTTGAGTGTTGAGTGTGTGTGAGCCTATTGTCAGCTAAGTTTCAAGTTGGATTTAGGATTTCTGCAGGTCAGATACTTATGCTGTATTATGCATACAGTTAAAGCCAATTGTCTTCAGATTACAGTTTGTTTAGTTATTGGAAACTTCATTTTCATGGAGACTAGGATGTTTTGCACTTGATTATGAGTTAGGATACCCTCTTGGTTTAATAATAACTTTGCACATAATTGGATTCAATATGCCAACTGGTTGAGTTTCTATAGTGTTGCCTGCATGTCGAGTGTGTTTGACCCTCTTTTGAGTTAAGTTGCAATGTTGATTTAGGATGTGATTGAAATTTATTGTAGATAAGTTCACAATTTTACTACCGTACCTTGCATGATGACCATACTTTGAGACTTGCAGCATTTCATCTTTGGTCATTGTATCTCTTTCCCATTCATGATTTCTGTTCTCATCTTGGAAATTTAAATTCAATCGCCACTGTATGGATTCTGTTTTGGTTGATGTATTGTTTACCCTATTGACATAAGGCCTGTGATGAGCTTGAGCCCGGTTGTGAATTGTGATGTATTATGATGGAGCTGGCATGATATGTTCCGCTTGAAAGCAACACATTCTACTCTGTAGAACCAACGTTTGGATGACTATTAAACTCATTTGTCACAACACAACCCTACACATTGTAGGATTAATTTACAAGTATATTGTTACGTGGGTTGCATGTCACAATACATCTAATGAAGTGTGCATGCTTTTTTGAGGTCCTACCTGATTATTAAAATGTATTGGGTTCTTCAATGCTAGTACTATAAGATTTGAGATGTTGATTTTCAGCAGTCTAATCAATATTCAGCTAGATTTTAAGATCTAATCAGATACCAGTTAGGCATTAACTAAAATATGCTTTGTAACACTGCAAAACATTCACATGAAAATTGGAAAGTTAAGAACTACTAGTACTTGATGAAATATTCATTTGGGGGGACACAATCTAATAAGATATCTGTTACGTTCTTATTCTATATTATAAACTTCACTCATCTCTGGTATCGTCACTGCACGTTATCTTTAGACAACGGGTTTGAGTTAAGAAATCGACTTCTCTCTAAATTATAAGTAAGACTACATACAAAAATGACTCCTTCCTGACCATTGTCATTTATATTTATTGAGGATTTGGTGGACGACTATTGGCAGAACAAACCCTAGATCCCCACTCAAGCAGCTCTTTGCTTGTGTCATCCTTGTGAACTATCACTTCTATGAAGCATAGACAATCTTTCATCTCCCCAGTTGCTGTTTCAATTGCCTTGACCAGTTCCTCTTCATATCTAACCTGCAACATCAAAAGCATCAGATGTTCTCATTACTTGCAACTCACAAGTATGACGATTTGAATTTTGGATTGAGTTCAAGTTAAATATACGGGTTTGGTGTTGTGGGTGTTACGTAGGAAATATGTGGTTTAGTGTGGGTTCGTCTGACCCAATCGACATGCCCCCATGAAAAATCTAACCGGATCTGTAATTTGTGAATTAAGGTTCAAATTGCTAGCTCTAATTAACGTGAGAACGTGAATCCACGTACCTTTGCGGTCCAGCACTTTCCTTCACCATTGTGGATTGCCTCCACCAATCCAGTGTAGTTCCAGTTCTTGATTACATTGTAAGGACCATCATGGATTTCAACTTCTATGGTGTATCCACCATTGTTTATTAGGAAAATTATTGTCTTTTGGTCACATCTTATCATTGTTGACACATCCTGTGCTGTCACCTGTGAACCAATAACAACAAATGAGGTATTCAGTGAAAACAAATTGCATCTAAAACTAGGCTATTCTTCGCTAACCTGAAAGCTCCCATCACCAATGCAAGCAATCACACGTTTATCTGGTACCGATTGAGCATATCCGAGCGTTGCACCAACCGACCACCCGATGGAACCATATTGCATCTGGAACTCGTACCTTCAAATTAAACAAATTAAGGTTTGTAACATTCACCTAATACATTCATCAACCTATTCTCATATCTCTGAAGTAGTGAGCTCATCGTGGATTGTGTTACTTACCCACATCCTTCCGGCAACTTCAGCTTCTGACAATTGAACCAAGAATCTCCGGTCTCAGCGATCACAGCCGTGTCACCCGAAAGCATCCTTTGTATATGGTGAAAAAGAATATTAACCCTTAAAGGCTCTTCAGGCTCGCACTTCAAAGGCTGCCCATCGGGAATATAAATCCTCTTATAGTTCTCATACGCCGTCGTGTTGCACTTCACTTTCTTCGCAAGTTCGTGCAGAAAGTCCTTCATCAGGACACACCCGAACGAAGGCCCGTTCGCGATCACAACGCGACTGGGCTGCACAATGATAGCCTTTTCCTTCTTTAGCAACAACGAGTACCCGACGGAGCTATAGTCGTTAAAAATGGGGCCCGCGAACAAGTACGCGTCCGCGGACTCCACAATTTCCCCACAAAATGCGGTGCCAACAGCTCCCCAATATGTGCCAATGAAGTGAGGGTGGTGCTCAGGAACAAGACCCTTTGCGGATGGCAAGACAGACATTGCATAGCCACTAGCATCTGCAAGCTCCACAAAGGCACTTGAGGCCTTGGAGACTCTTAGTTTTGGACCACCCACCATCACTGGCTTCACAGCCTTGTTCAAGAAAGCTGCTGCTGCATCAACTGCAGCTTCTAGGCCCATTGGGTTGCTCACTCTGAATCAAGAAATTGCATGCAAAAAACGAGACCCAAATTAGCCAGTGAATTTTTGTTCGGAGATGAAAACCAGAATGATAGGCAGGTTTGAATTAACACTTTTTGGTCATAAAGATGGCTTTGAAATGTGTCTCACTGTCATTTCAACCTTTTAATCCAAGCGCTGCATAAGTGTAATGTGACCAGATGGAAACAATGTAAATGCTTTGAGGCGATAACAATCTTTTATGTGTTAATTGCTACTAACATAATTTAGTTAGAGGTAATTATCCATAACTTTGATGACGTGGAGTTAATGTCACGTCAAACTAAAAAAGTCGAAAAAAAAGCAATTTGGTTCAATGTTAAACTCAACTGGCCTTAAAACACGAGTTTTAGGTCACACTCACCTTATAAAAATGACGTTGCGTTTTCTATTTTGTCAATGTGAGACCGAAAACAACCGTAGTTCCAATTTATAATATATACCTTGGTGAAAGAGAAAAGGGAATTAGTTCTCTATTAAAAGTAGGATGAGCAATGCCAGGCAAATTGCAACTCAGGCTAATGTAGACAGGCTTGCTTTCTCTTAGGCCTGTGGAAATGGCTGTATCAATCATGTCATGTGCATCTTCCAAGTTATTCACCACAGCCTAAACAAATACACACATAATTAGTACACTTTTTTTTTTCGTGACAAAACTCGACCCAATTCCAAACTTAATTAGATGTGTTTTATATGATCCGAACATGTAAATGCATGTTACACTCCATATCGTTAATTCAGATTCAAATTGTCAATTTTATTTATAAATTTCGGCATAAAATCCGCCAACCCAATAATATGATGCAAAATTCTATTAGAGCCATATTTTTCATGACAAACTCGACTAATAGATATGTTTTATATAACCCGAACATGTGAAATGCATGTTATACTTCCTTTCGGATAATTCATATTCAAATTATTAACTCTACCTGAAAACATGTAACGGTCTGAAAACACCTTAACTCTTGCGTAAAATCCGTCAACCCAATAGTATGATGCAAAATTCTATTAGACCCAAAATCATTAGTGTTCGGTCCTCCGACGATGCAAATCACCGGCAAATTCTCGCTGTAT
>JAYMTE010000440.1:0-18267 GCA_036897545.1 Pelargonium fulgidum
TCGAGTCGGAAGAGGAGGTCACTTGATTCGGATCGAAGGGGAGGCTTCCAGTGTCAGTGCCTTTGGTTTAACTTTTAAAGACATTCGACTCATCTCAATTAGTTTTATTGATTTTTGTTTTTTCAGTGAGTCTGCGATTTTGTGATTTAAGCTCTTGGTCAGTTTACGATTTTTATGTCAGGATTTGATAGTTGGATTGACCTTCGAGTTCATTTAGCCATTGTAACTCTCTTCGATGCAATAATTTTTTTTCGTTTTGAGTAAAAAAAAAAATAATAAAAAAAAAGTTCCATCAACCAAACACAATCCCAAATTTGTATAGACCTATCTCTACAAAAGCCCATCCCGCTAGTTGGGCTGGGCCCAAAAAATTTGAAAACCCATATGAGCAACAGCACCACCACGCGCTCCATCGGCATCTGTATGAGACCTCCAAATCCATCGAAACTCAAATTACCCAAACCAACACGTTTCGACAACACAAATACATCGCATCGTCTCGTATCCTTCGACGACGACGATGCAATAGCAAAGTCACGGCCAGCGCAGATACAGAAGAAACCACATGATCACTGAGCACCACCAGGAAGCAGCTGCTACTGCCACTTCGTAACCACCACAACAATGGGCAACAAGATCGCTCGCACCACCCAGGTCTCCGCCTCCGAGTACTACCTCCACGACCTCCCCTCCTCCTACAATCTCGTCCTCACCGAAGTCCTCGGTCGCGGCCGCTTCTTCAAGTCGATTCAGTGCAAGCACGACGAGGGCCTCGTTCTCGTTAAGGTCTATTTCAAGCGCGGCGATTCCATCGATCTCCGGGAGTACGAGCGCCGACTCTTCCACATCAAGGAGACTTTTCGTGCCCTTGACCATCCTCACGTCTGGCCCTTCCAGGTTCCTCCCCCAATTCTCTTGCTAGTATCAGCTAATTGGCTGATTTGATTGTATTGATTGCCGTGGAAACGGAGCAAGAGAGAAAAATTAGAATTGTTTCAGTTTAATTAGTTGTATATATTTCGCCCCTATAGAAATTGTGATAAATAGGAGTACGAGTTTTGGCTGTTGAATTCTGTGAAGTTAGTGTGTTTAGCTTGTTCTGAGTCTGAGGGAACATAGATTTTCAATTTCAAATTTGCCAACTTGGTTATTGGAATTTGAATTTTCCTGTTTGGTTTGGCTGATCATATTAAGCATGGCACAAGAGGAGTGAGTCATGAGTACTGTGAGCTGATGTGACAGCCAAAGTTTTGTCAATTCCCTCACTGGCCCATTGGATGATCATGCTTTATTTGAATACTGAAAAAGACTGGAAATTTAGGAAGCAGGACAGAGCTCAAAGTTTTCTCCTTTTTTTGTTTTGTATCTAGGATGGATATGCTTCTTTCCATTGAGCCAGAAGGGGGTATAATTCTTAAATAAGCTGACTTTTAATGTGTGGCCTAACCGCCTAAATAATGGAGTAGAGTTAATGATATCGATACTCAGAGGAATTGTCTTTTAATTTTCTTCTATGGGGTGTTTTTGTTTAGTTTTGGCAAGAAACAGATAAAGCTGCTTACTTGTTGAGGCAGTACTTCTTCAATAATCTCCATGATCGATTGAGCACACGGCCCTTTCTCAGTTTCGTTGAGAAAAGATGGTTGGCTTTTCAGGTCCCTTCCAGTTCTCTCTATCTCTTTATGTGATGTACTTAATGAGTATAGTTCCTCTTAGCATTTTATTTTCTGGTGGTTGTGCAGTTACTTCTGGCTGTGAAGCAGTGTCATGAGAATGGAATCTGTCATGGTGAGTTTGGTCAGTTTGTTGAATTTGCTTTACATTGATAGACTGAATTTTAATTTTATTTACTTTATTATGCATTGCCTAGGTGATATTAAGTGTGAAAATGTTCTGGTCACTTCGTGGAATTGGCTTTACCTTGCCGACTTCGCTTCATTTAAACCCACGTACATTCCCTACGACGACCCTTCAGATTTTTCATTTTTCTTTGACACTGGGGGAAGAAGACTTTGCTATCTTGCACCTGAGGTTGGTTCTTATTTCTCTCCTCACTCTCTCACACACACGCATACATTGTTTACTATATATAGCTATTTTCATGATCATTATGCTTATATTTGAAGATAAATGTATGTTTGGGCATTCATTTACAGTCTAGCTTAGTGTAAAGGATTCTAGTTAAACTATAAAGGCCTGTTCATGTATGGATAATTAATTCTTATTTGCAGGCTGACAATTAATTCTTATTGGTTGATTGGAATTCTCTTAACACTGGTTATGGATTTCATCCATGAAGTTTTAACAGTTCATAGCATAAAAGAGAGGAAATCTCCACCTGCTTGTGACAACTTATTATTGAATATTTATCAAATATATCTTTTCCCCCAATATCATGATTACATTTCCCCTCAATTTGCAGAGGTTTTATGAGCATGGAGGTGAAATGCAAGTTGCACAAGATGCGCCCTTACGGCCATCTATGGACATTTTCGCTGTAGGGTGAGCATTGTCTGTATATCTTCTTTATTTTATTTAAACATTTTAGCTATCACATCATCAGAGATGTCAACATGCTTTTTATGTGGATAATTTGTTACTTTATTGGTGTCATTATCAATTTCAGTAGAATTATTTAATAGATTGTTTCGTGATGTAATTACTCCACCTGTCATGTTATTTTGTTTTAGATGTGTAATTGCGGAACTTTTCCTTGAGGGCCAACCGCTATTTGAACTTTCCCAGCTTCTTGCTTACCGCAGAGGGCAATATGATCCTTGCCAAATTCTTGAGAAGGTACCCTATTTTTCCTCTTTTCAGATATGCATTCTCTTTTTTCTTTAGTTACTTGACACATTTCTAAAATTTCATAACTTCAATTATGTAACTTCAATTTAGCATCTGATGTTGTCTATGGCTGCAATCTCTCAAATCATGCACTATACATGCCAGCCTCTTGCTTCCCTTTTTGGCCTTTTATTTCTACTTGTGCTGCATGTTATATGATTATATATATTTCCTTTGTACGCAGATTCCAGATCCTGGAATCAGAAAGATGATACTCCATATGATTCAGTTGGAGCCAGAGTCACGGCTATCTGCTGAAAGCTACCTTCAGACTTATGCAGGCACTGTGTTCCCAAGCTATTTTTCACCATTCCTACACAATTTTTACTGCTGCTGGAATCCTCTTCATTCTGATATGAGGGTAAATGATACTAACTCAGTATTTATTTTCTATAATTGATATCGCTGGCAACTCAATGAACTCATATGTTAGTACCTTGCTTCTGCGCCACTTCCGCTGTAGGTCGCAATGTGCCAGAGTGTTTTCCACGAGATACTTAAGCAAATGACTAGTAACAAGGCAAGTGCAGGTAGTGGAATGATTTTTCCAAATAACATTGGTGGAAAAGTATCACAAGAAACGCTTGCGAAACAGAAATTGATTTCTACAAATGACTCCTTGAGAAAAAGAGAGGAGATAATAGGGAAAGACACAAATGGTGAACAACGTGCTCTTCTTGGTGACATCAATACCTTGCTTGGGGATGTAAAACAAGATAATCAGAACTTTTGTACAAAGCCAAGGCAAGAGGTACCCCCAAATTCTACATTTCCTGAAAGCCTCGGCAAGTGTGGCATGCAATCTCCTGATGATTTACTTCAAACTATCTCCAATGCTTTTAGGAGAAACGATCATCCCTTTCTGAAAAAGATTACAATGAATGATTTGAGTTCCTTGATGTCTGAGCATGACAGCCAGTCGGATACCTTTGGTATGCCTTTCTTACCATTACCAGAAGATAGTATGAGATGTGAAGGAATGGTTCTGATTGCCTCTCTGCTCTGTTCCTGCTTACGCAATGTCAAGTTGCCCCATTTGAGGAGGGGAGCAGTACTTTTACTGAAGGCTTCTGCTTTATATATTGATGATGAAGATCGCTTGCAGCGTGTGCTTCCATATGTTATTGGAATGTTTTCAGATCCAGCAGCAATTGTGCGATGTGCTGCTTTGGAGACTCTATGTGATATTTTGCCTTTAATCCGAGATTTCCCTCCCAGTGACGCCAAAATATTTCCAGAATACATTCTTCCAATGCTTTCCAAGCTTCCTGATGATCCAGAGGAAAGTGTGAGGATATGCTATGCTGGTAATTTAGCTAAGTTGTCGCTCACTGCTTATGGGTTCTTGGTTCACTCAATAAGCTTGAGTGAGGCTGGGGTTCTAGATGAATTGAGTTCATCAGAGAAGGGTTCACTGAGAGAAACATCTGGACGGCTTCACAGGGTTAGTAGTGATGCACAACTTGCACATCTGAGGAAGTCTATAGCTGATGTTGTTCAAGAACTTGTTATGGGTCCAAAGCAAACTCCAAGTATCCGGAGAGCACTTCTTCAGGATATTGGTAACCTTTGCTGCTTCTTTGGACAGAGACAAAGCAATGACTTTCTGTTACCTGTACTCCCTGCTTTTCTAAATGATCGAGATGAGCAGCTAAGGGCAGTGTTTTATGGGCAAATAGTGTATGTCTGCTTCTTTGTGGGGCAAAGAAGTGTGGAGGAATATCTTTCACCTTACATCGAGCAGGCTTTAAGTGATGCTACGGAAGCTGTCATTGCCAATGCGTTGAACTGCTTGGCTGTTCTGTGCAGAAGTGGTTTCCTACGGAAGAGAATATTGCTTGAAATGATAGAACGCGCCTTTCCGTTGTTATGTTATCCCAGTCAATGGGTAAGAAGGTCAGCTGTCACTTTCATTGCTGCTAGCAGTGAAAGCTTAGGCGCTGTAGATTCCTATGTGTTCCTTGCCCCAGTCATACGTCCTTTCCTTCGCAGACAACCAGCATCTCTTGCTTCTGAGAAGGCACTTATTTCATGCTTAAAGCCTCCAAAATCTAGACAGGTAGTTTATCAATACCTAGAAAATGCCAGGAGTTCAGATATGTTGGAGAGGCAGAGGAAGATATGGTATAATTCATCGGCACAGCCTAAACAGTGGGAAATAGTGGATTTACTTGAGAAAAAAATGGAGGATTTAAATTCAATGAAGAACAGGCCGGACAAGAAAACAAGTTCTGGGGGTCAAAAACCTGTTAGCAATGCATTGCACCAGCCAGAGCCAACTGAATGTGTTGATAATGATCCTAAATTGAGAGCTGTGGGAAGCTTTATGCACAATGCTAATAACACTACTGATATCCGTGATCCTATATGTTCAGAGAAGTTACAGTTCTCAGGATTTATGTCTCCACATGTTAATGGTGTGAATAGCTTTATGTGTGATAAATCATCGGAAGGTATACCTTTGTACTCCTTTAGCATGGACAGACGGGCAGCAGGTATTCCTCCAGTGGTATCTGATTCGTCAGTGCAAGTAAACTCGCTGGGAATTGGTTCATCATCCATGCCTTGGGTGGATCCAGTGAATAAATCATTTAGCTTGGCAAGTTCGGTTCCCACTCCTAAGCTTGTGTCAGGTTCATTCAGCATAAGCAGTGGTTCTAAGCAGTTCTACAGAGTGGTTCATGAACCAGATAGCAGGGAAAATGATCAAGCAACATATCTCAATAACAAATTTCAGGAGATGGGTTTATCTGGAACAATAAAAGGAACTTCTGCTGCTGCTGCTGCTGCTGCCGCCGCTGCCGAAGATGCTTCTAGCCCTAGCAACCTAATAGGAGTGCCATCTTATGCGCGGACATCTTCAGTTCCAGATGTAGGTTGGAGGCCCCGTGGAGTGTTGGTTGCACATCTCCAGGAACATCGTTCTGCGGTCAATGACATAGCAATTTCAACTGATCATAGTTTTTTTGTGAGTGCCTCGGATGATTCCACTGCAAAGGTGTGGGATTCAAGGAAGTTGGAGAAGGACATTTCGTTTAGGTCGAGACTTACTTACCACCTGGAGGGAAGCCGAGCACTTTGCTCTGCTATGCTTCGGGGATCTGCTCAAGTCATTGTCGGTGCATGTGATGGCATGTTACATATGTTTTCTGTTGATCACTTCTCCAGGGGTCTTGGAAATGTTGTCGAGAAGTATTCTGGTATTGCTGATATCAAGAAGAAGGATATAAAGGAAGGTGCCATACTCAGTCTTTTGAATTACACAGCTGATAATTGCCCCAGTCAGTTGGTTATGTACAGCACCCAAAATTGTGGAATCCATCTATGGGATATAAGAACAAATTCAGATGCATGGATGCTAAAAGCATTTCCTGAGGAAGGCTATGTATCTTCTTTGGTAACAGGTCCTTGTGGAAATTGGTTTGTTTCAGGGTCGTCAAGGGGAGTGCTTACTCTCTGGGATCTCAGGTTCCTTGTACCTGTGAACTCATGGCAATATGCCCATGCATGCCCTGTAGAGAAGATGTGCCTTTTCGTTCCTCCTTCAAATGCTCCTATATCTACTAGTGCAAGGCCTTTTGTTTATGTAGCTGCTGGTTGCAATGAAGTTTCTCTTTGGAATGCAGAAAATGGGAGCTGCCACCAGGTACTTGCCTTAGTTAAGTCTTTTCTTGGATTTGTGGGTGATTAAACATCATTAGAAAACTGACAAATAGATTTACAGGGGACGAGGTTTTTTTTTTTTTTTGAAGAAGGGACGAGGTGTTTTAATGTACTCTGCCAGTCATAGTGGCAGGACTCATCTTGGTTCCAAATTTTGAAATACCAATGTTTTAAATATTTTCATAAAACTTAATTCAGTTAAATGCAAAAGAATTGTAATTTTTTTTTTAACTTTTACCTGGTACCCAACTTTTGCAATAAACGATACTGGACTAACCGGTTGATAACCAAATGATAAAATTTAAAAAGAGCACGTGCATAGCCTGTTCAACCTCATCTCTTAAATTGATAATATGGAATATTTTATTTATGAGAACTAATAAAACTGGAAGCTCTTCTTCGCTTGGGGTAAGGAGGGTGGGCTTTTAATGTTTCATGGTTCAAACTCGTGTTACTTGTTGCATCTATCTGGGCTGAGTTCTACTATTATTGCTCTGTATATATCATTACCTAATTAAACTCAGTTTCTATCTTCAATTCTGTTTCTAGGTACTGAGGGTGGCAAATCATGAAAGTGATGCTGAAATGCCTGACCTGCCTTGGGCATTGGCCAGACCATCAAGCAAGGCCAATTCTAAACCAGATCTCAGACGAAATGTCAATCCGAAATACAGAGTTGATGAACTGAATGAACCTCCTTCCCGTCTTCCTGGTATCCGTTCATTGCTACCACTACCTGGGGGTGATTTGTTGACTGGTGGTACTGACTTGAAGATACGTAGATGGGACCATTGCAGGTTTGTTTTGGCCTCAGCTTCTCACTCTCTCCTTTCTTTTGTCGCTTAGCATGATGACAGTTCTGTAATCAGTTCTATTATTTTTTGCAGCCCTGATCGAAGTTACTGTATCTGTGGGCCGAATTTGAAGGGGGTTGGGAATGATGATTTTTATGAAACCAAATCTAGCGTTGGTGTTCAAGTTGTCCAGGTATATTGCATAATTTTATGCTTGGGAATTCATCTTGGAGTTGCTTGCTATGCAATCTTCATACTGAAAATGACCACTCGTGTGGAATATGGTAAAATTAAGCAACCTTTTTTAGCAGCACATGTGTGCATTTCTGACACCCTTTGTTATTTTCAGAAGGAATACAAATTAACAAAACTTGTCTCCCATTTTATTTAAATTTAGAACTCATGTGTGCACATAATTTTGGAACGGATCAGTTTATGAGAGGATATCACAAATTCCACATCTTTACGTCTGTTATTATAATTAACAAAAACTATACTAGTTATACTATATGTTCGGTTTTCCCTTTACTTGAATTATTGTCGGCTTTTCTTTTAAAATTTGTTGTGCTAAAACTGGAACTTCATTGTGACAAACAGGAGACAAGGAGACGACCTCTAACAACTAAGCTGACTGCAAAGGCAGCTCTTACTGCTGCTGCTACTGACTCTGCTGGTTGCCACCGTGATTCCATCCTTTCTTTGGCTTCTGTCAAGTTAAACCAAAGACTTATGATATCAAGCAGTAGAGATGGGACTATCAAGGTTTGGAAGTAATGACTTAAGCATACCAGTGAAGTATTGTACATACTAGTGTCAATGCTAATTGATCTTGTATATTATGCTTTAGAACTAAAAGTTTAAATGCCATTTGGGTCATCAAGTCTATTTATTTTATTATATTATACCCTTGCTCAGCATTGTACAGCATATAAGTATGTAGCAGTAGATGGGAATTCACAATTTCTTCATATTGTAAAACAATATACGCTCTTTATAAGGTTCATCTCCCGATAAACCATCACACAAAACATGTATATCTGACTGCTGGTTGAAAACCCTTCTTGATGTATCTGCACTTCTGCTTCTACCTCTTTTAGAAGTGCTGTTATGGTGATACCTAGAAATGAGTTCTGGATTTTTTGAACTATTTAAACTATGATTGTACCCGTGGGTACTCTGGGTATTCTGTAGTTCATAATTGCTTCTTGTAAGCCTTGTAATATCTGACTTGCCACATACTAACATCTATTTATGAGAGCTATTTACTGACTTATTTTAAAAGAGTGGAATTTAGTATCATCTAGTACATCCATCAAACATGTACATAAGAGCTATTTACTGACTTATTTTGAGAACTATTGAGGGACAGCTTACAGGTGTGGTTGAGAAACTTGCATCATGGCAATCATGAGAATCTATTTATTCCTCCTTGTAACTTAATTGTCTACGAATACATAATTGCGTTATTGTTACTTCATTGGTACTTTGTTTTATTACCTGATGCTCCCTTATAAAGAAGAATCCAAAAGCTCATTCAGGTGATGAATGGTGATATTTTCAAACTCCAGCTCATGCATTGGCATGTGGGTCTAAAGGTAAGGTTGCTATTGATTTAGGTAATTACATTTCTTATTTACCTTGAAATTTTGTAATGTTGAATTCTTGATTAAGGGAATGCCTAATATTACACTATAACTTGTAGGGAATGTTGGTTACTACGATGGATGTATCAATCTGGTGGTTCAGTTTAGAATCAAATTCCTGTTTGTGCTTTGGCAGGTTGTCTCTTTGTATTTGTTTTATGTTCATTTTATATTCAGTACTTGCATATAATGTGATAGTTGAAATAATGCTTGATACTTGCAGTGCAACTTGGTTTAAAGTCCCAGGCCCCGGTCCCTGCTTCCTTGCCACTCGATTGCATTTTGTTCGCACATGGGCATGATTGTTTCTAGCTGTGTTGCCATCAGTGAAGGTATAACCGGTGCATGCCCTCCTTTCTCTACCTCATCGTTAGACAGCCTCCTACATCTCAGAGCTAGGCCAGCAGCCATTTTGGAGTATTATACACTGTTCCAACCTGCATCCCTCTTGGCAGCATTTGGTTTCAATCCTGGCCCCACCTGGCGTCAGCTCTCCCCTATCGCTACAATCGTTTTCGCCTGTCTACATCGCTGCAAGTATCTATATGCCTAGCCAGAACCACTATACCAGGTAAATGAACTCCCATCTCTTTCAATGTCTTCTAGTTCTCCAATGGCCCATAGTTTATATAAACTACAGGTTGGTCTTGTGGCACAGTACCAGTCTTGGCACTCAGCAACGTCAGTGGCTTGTGATTTAGGTCAAAGATGGTGGGTGGATTTTTTGAACAACATTGGATTAATCTTTCGAACTTTTCTTGATCTTGGCATGTGAGATGTTTTTGTTTTGTGTGAATTCTGGATTGTTGCTGTGATTGTGACCAATCCTAACATTTGATCCTTAACTCTTAATAGGTGTATGGACTCGTGGAATATGGGTTGGAAATAAGCCAAAATGATTGTGGAGATCAGATATTGAGAGTTTTGCTTATATTGTGTTGATGAGGAAAGAATAAGTTGAAATATTTGGTGATAAATGGTCCGTACTGCACCAACCATATATTATCTGTAAAGTTAGCAATGGACAAAGTTAACGTTGCTATCACCAAAACAGGTGTAGGGTTCAATCCCTAATCCAAGGATTTAAATCTTTCTTTGGAATCCCACTTTTTCCCATTAATTCCATCATCAGTCCATAGTCCAAACTCTTGTATTTTTCATTTTTTGGTTGGGATATGAAGAAATCTTTTAAAAGTTATATATATTTATTTATAATGTATTAAATTTTGGGATAATTACGGGTTATTACTCCTCTGTGATGTCACAAAATACATGTCTACACGTTTCAATATTTATAACATTAATACAAGTGATCACCCATGATGTCTCAGCATGCGTTTCAAAATGAAGGTTACGTTTTTGAATAATTATTCAGAATTTAGGAAAATATATAAATCCATACTATGTATGTTAAACATGGTGAGAAGGCATTAGGTGTTGCCACCTCACCAAGTTTGACCATTTGGAGCTCTCTCATTGCAAGACCTTTCATTTACCGTCGGTTACAAATTTCACATTAATAGCTAATACTAATTACTAATAATATAACCTATGACAAACACTATTATATATATTCTACATAACAATAGATAAAAGCTACTTATCTAAAGTCATATACAATTGCTTTAGCTAATACGAGTTTCAAGTAATCGAAAGGTCACAACTCATTTTCCTTTCTCTATTTATTTTAAGATTTCAACACTAACTCACATTAGAATCCAATGACACAATAGTTATTTTCTTTTCTCATTTAATTTATACATTTCAATGCACAATTTATTCTCTTCATCATCTGTTTGTTCTACATGTACAGAAAACTCAACCAAAGAAGTAGGAGATCTCAAGGGAAAAAGTGGAAGAATAAGGTTTGAACAAATATGTTCATCTTAATCTTATGATCTCTTTGTCATCTTTTTTCCAAGTATTTTTATCTTTCTTATAAAGGAGTTAAGTAACTGCAAAAACAAAGGGAAAATGTTTTGACATCTTCATTTTATGCTTCTATTTATTTAGAAAATAATTTTTTTCCAATTAAGTGATTATGTTCACTTTATTTGCTTTCGGCAGGTTCACAAATAAAAATTTATAAGCTAAACTCAAATATGCAGGTAATCTCATACTCTCTAATTCATTTCTATATTTCATCATGCTCTATTCATTTCAACTTTTTTCCTCCTCCATGAGTTCATAAATTTTAAAGTTTTATAATATGCTCTATTCATTTTACATTTTATTCATCTCAATTATATTCCACAGATTTAAAAAATTTCAAACTCATGTAAACGATCAAACTATAATATTTATAAGGTGTTTTTTTAATAAAGTTTTTGTGTGTGTGTCAAATTATCAAATTATAGGCTTTTTTTTCTTATTCTCTCTAAACTCATTTTCTTAAAAATAAATAAATAAATAAATAAAACGAAACATACATACGTAATTCTATTTTTATTGTTCATCTTCTTAACTACAGTGCATATGGTATGTAATGTTAGTGGGAATATAGACCATAATATAAAAATTGCCACATATATATAACATGAAATTGAGGAGATGGTAGAATTATTGTAGAATTTTCAACATCAATTTATCTGCATGAATACATGTGAACTCTATGTGTCTCATTGACTACCAAATACATTATTATTATTAAACCGAGAATTGAACTATATAGTCTCACTTTTGGACAAATTATCAAGCATGCTAAAGTGGTAAATCACAGAAGTGGGAACACACATGTGAGAATATATTAAGCTCAAAAGTGACATGCAAGAGATGAAAAACAAAGGTTCTAGAACCTTAATTAATAGTCATCATATAGAGGAAAAATATTTCATTTGTATGTATATGTTAAAATTGGTGATGTAATATTAATATTTGTCACATCATTAAAATAAACAATTTTTAACTTTATTCTTTACACGACTCTTCATTTTTAATAGGTTAGAATATATATAGTCATTTCATTAACTAATAATATTAGATATGTTACTATTGACAAAGGTCATTATAAATGCGAGTATAAAGCAATTGAAATGTCACAAACCATTTTCTCCATTTATTATTCTCTTCCTCCTTTTTTTTTTCTTTTTTTCTCATTTTGTAATCTACACAGTTTTATCCAAAATGCGCGGAAGTACACTAAATTTATGTTAGATGAGCTAACCGATTATTGTATTTTTCAGCCATATATTATACAATTATTAACATATTATCATAACTTATGTTCTTCTTGACCTATTGTATGTTCCAAGTTTATCAAGGAACTAAAGACATCTCTATGCATGGCATGCCAATATATACTTGAATTAACCAATAGATCTAATCCAACATCACTTTTCGTCTGTAGTTTCATATTTTTTCGTTCTCACAATTTTAATCCATAAGTCAAGAAGGTATAAATGTACACACCTAAATTCAATAAGTTTTAAGAAATTAGGAATAAATCATTTTTTTAATCAAAATCCATGTTCAAGAATAATTGAATAAGAATTCTCAAAATTTCAAAGACATTTTGCCAAATATATTAATTCCCAACTTTTAAACGAAAAATCTCCAAATAAAATCATATAAATTATATTATGCAGTACAAATATGGATAAATAAAAAGAACTAAAAAAATTTACCAGCACAATGTTTGCGGAATTCTTCTTAATTTGGACAATTCTCAATTTTTAAGAGCTTTAATATACAAAAATATGTAACATGATAAACATGGATCCTTCAATCACCATACAAACAAGCCAAAATAACAAGTGAGCGGTTTAGCATATGAAATAACATTGTGTAGCCAAAGAATAAGAATCGACAGTAGAAAAAATATACCAAAAATGGCGAGCAGAAACTGAACAGTGCTTTTGCGAGAGAAAGGTTGTTGTTGTTGGTAGCTCATAGCCGAGCAAGATGCAACGGTTTAAATGAACAAGATGTAGTGTCGATTTATGTTAGCACTAATAGGAATGAAGGAAAACTGATGTGAGAAAATAAACATGAATATAGTCATATAGAAACGAAAGAAACATGAATATAGAAAAGAAAAGTAATTACCTTTTTTTTACTCTTCCACATAAATACCACTTATATTTTTAAAGTTTCAAATATTTTACTCCCTCCAATACCATGTAGTTAGTACAGTTTTAGGAAATCATAACTGTAGTTGACTAGCAAAATTAAAGTTTTGGAATAACAAATAACTTATACATAAATGAGAGGGTAAAAAACGGAAAACAAGCTAGCTAACATGACTGAAGGAGTGGAAAAAGGCAAAGATTTATGGCATAATGTTGAGTGTAACTGTAACATATATATGAAAGCTCTAATTGAGAGAAAGCAATAAATTGTATTTTCCTTTAATGACATGTTATTTCAAAAGTTTAAAAATATTGTGGATTTAAATTTATGAGGCTTCTTTCTTCTATTTTATATACAAATTTATAATTTGTAAAAACTTTAGATTTTTTGTTATCTCATTTTCAAAGTAAATTTGCCGAAGTGAAGCAACTAGCTAAATTCAATCATTTGAATGATGAGTCGGAATCTTATTAGTGACTTATGATAACCAAATAATTATTGCATCAACATATATATATATATATATATAATAAGAAATCTAAGCTAAGAGTTTTTTGGCTTAGTCTAAGCCAAGTCAATGAGTTGATGACACCTCATTTAATTTCACTTATACCCTCCCAAGTGAGTTAGTGAGAGCAGAGCGACCCGCCCGGATCCAGTATTTTTAATGAGGTGTCATTATCTCATTGATGGCTTAGCCTAAGTCAAATAATTCTTGGGTTAAGATCTTCAACCTCTATATATATACACACGCACACTCAATAAATATGCTAAAAGTATAATGTACTATAGTCCATTTATCATATTATATATATTTTCTTAAGAAATGGAAATTAGGATTATTAAAATAAAATAAATTATTTAAGTTGTTAAAAGAAAAGTGATTGAAAAAATAAATACAATATTATGTAACATATGTTTATTTCACTAATTTTATGAGAAATGATTATGAGTCTACTTTAGATAGCATGTTATTCAAAATGGCTAGAGAAAACAAGTTAATTAGTTGGCATTCGTTTACTAAATTTTGATTGTAATTTTTGGAAAATAGAACATATTTAGTACTCTTAAATTACAAATAGTGTGTTCGTTTAACTTTTTCAAAAGAGTATATTAGAGATTAAAAAATAAATTTTTTTCTCTCAAATTATTTGAATAGTTCTAAATTTTAAGGAAATGAAATGACACATGTTATTTTATTTGCTAAAAATTTGGAAGTATTTAACTCATGAAAAAAAATAAGGTGTAACTATTTTAATTAAGTTAAAAACTATATTATAAGAATGTCACCTTACAAATCATAATATACTAGATGGAAATAATATTCCTCAATTAAAATAAAAATTATCACAAAACTATAATAATACATGTATAATCACATATTATCAATTTTAAAATTATTTGTATGTTTTAGAGTTACATAAAAGAATTAAAATTGAATATAATAAAATGAATATTTTTTATCTTTCATAATTTTGAATAAATTTTTATATTGTAATAATTATTTAACAACCCGTGCATCGCACGGGTTTTATCCTAGTTTTAATATAATTTGGTGAGACACAGACTCAGGAAAGCATACTCACTTTCATATTTTTTACGACATTGCCATTGCGCGCCAATACGTTACTTTTCTTCTTCTTCATCATCATCATCCATCAATCATTAAATTACATCTTCGTAATTTCGAACGGATTTGTGGAGGACATGAACAAGCAAGATCATGATGGATGAGGATGAATCCAGAGACGAACAGTCCAGATTCACTTGGGCGCAGGTTAATTTGTAATTCACATATACCCAGATCGATAGATCATTTTGATTGATTCCTGATCAAAATTGTCGCTGCAGGTTGTATCTAGCGAGGACCTGAACCAGAGGAGCACACAGGTTCTCTACATTCGTTTTGGATTTGAATCTTACTCACTCAATTTTCAAATAAAATGAAAATGAGAAATTTGATTTTGCAGGATCGTCTCTATAACAGTGATTCTGATTTATTTGTTCTTGACTACATTTTTCTAATTTGTTGTCTCAGGAAATTGAAAATGATGGATGGGAGACTGTAGGCAAAAAGCCTTCAAGACGATCACATAAGGTGTTCTTTTTCATTAATTGTAACTTTGAGCACTCAAAATCACGAATCAATATGAACCTTGATTTTGCGTTTTCACAAGCCAATTTCTACAAAGATTGGGGAAGAATTGCATTTAAAATCTAATTATTTGATTTGTCTTGCTCAATTTGTTAATATTGTGACTCTTCACTGTGATAGTTTTTTATCCTGAACTTGATAATTTCTCAAGCACAAGGCTGTTTCTACAAAGATTGGGGAAGAATTGCATTTAAAGTCTAATTATTTGATTTGTCTTGCTCAATTGTGTTAATAGTTTGACTCTTCACTGTGATGGTTTTTTATCCTGAGCTTGATAATTTCTAAAGCCCTAATAGGTTTTCCCAGAAAAAATGTAGTTTTCGTGTTAATCACTGTCTAGTCTAATGGATTATGGATAATTCAACCTTGAGCACACAGGTTGTGAAAGACAATTGGAATGTATACAAAAGGCCTTCCAATGAACAAGAATATTATGATCAATTTGAGATCGGAAGTGACATTGAACCCTCAAGACAAGAGCTTGCTGACCTGTCAGAGGCTTGCAACAAGCTATGGGAACTTGATTCCAACCGTTTGGTGCCTGGCAGGGACTATCAGATTGATTGTGGTGAAGGGAAAAAGCTGCACCAAAGGGGAGACATGGCCGAAGGAAGTTTATTTGAATGTCTTGGCGAAGACATATTGAGGAGGCCTACGTTTGCTCGTTTCTGTTCACTTTTGGATAATTACAATCCTTATGAAGGGTGCAGAGAAGTTGTCACGCCCGAAGAGAGGCAAGAGCAAGATGCGTTTATAGAAGAAATCAGTAGAACAGCCCCAATTATATATCTTCACAAGTATCTATCAGCAAAGGGTATTGTCTTGGAGAATAATCAAGATTTTAAGAGAATGATGAATAGTCTCTGGTTTGATCTTTATGCCCGAGGTGGTACATCCGGCTCCTCTTCTGCTTTCGACCATGTTTTTGTGGGAGAAATTAAGGGGCGTGGTGAAGTTTCTGGCTTCCATAACTGGCTTCAGGTGAATATACCCTTTATTGATCTCAATAATGTCAAAATGTCCTGCTACTATTTTGTTGCTTAGAGATTGTATCTAAAACACTCTTTATATATGCTTCTCAGTTTTACCTAGAAGAAGCAAAAGGAAAGATTGACTATCAAGGTTACATTTTTCCTCGACGACGTGGAGAGATAGTAAGTGAGCTTAGCCTAATTTTTGTTTGATTTTCTTTTTACATGAAAAGGAAATATATTAATCAAGATGTTAACAACAAATATAATCCAAACTTTATATAATATTAGCATTCATCCAGCTGATATAGATTAATTGAGTTATATTCACAAGAAAATCATTGACATCTCAGCAACCTAGCTTACCATCCTTACCTGTCAGCCACTATCTCCTTACCGTTAATTTCTTCAACCTTGCTGTTGTGAATCACCCTGTAAAGAAGAAGAGAACCAGTGCACAAACAAGCATTATCTGCTAGTAATAAAGAAAGCTTCATTTTCTGCTTGTAAACTGCTTTAGAATGCAAATGCAACAATCCGCTCTGCCTTTAATCACCCAACTGATAGCAGTTTTCCTGTCTTTGAAGGCTTTATAATGATCAAGAAATTGTACTTTCTTGTTAGGAATTATATATATTATAGATATCCTCAGCTGATCAGCATATCCTCATTTGGTTAAGATCTCTTTTTGATACATCTCCATTCTCTTTTGTGTATTTCACAATAAGCTCTGATGACCAGTGATTGAGATTTATAATTAATGTTGGTTGTGTGTGAATTTGGTTTTGCAGCCAGACTCAGAAACACAGTTGCTTACAATTCAGTTTGAGTGGAATGGTGTTCTGAAATGTGTATCAAGCTGTATGATTGGAGTAAGTCCTGAGTTTGAAGTAGCTCTCTACACCCTGTGTTACTACATTGGTGGAGAAGACAACCACATTCACTTGGGTCCATACACAGTTAATATCAAGTGCTACCGTTTTGGAAACAGAATTGGGTCTGTGTTTCCCATAGCAGTAGCACAATCCTGAATTTTATTTACATCTATGTCAAAACTGGTTACTCCAAGTTATCCCCCAACAAAGCCTCATACCATTAACATCCTCTATGGGATTCGTATTGCACTCAAAACTTGTATAATTATGGACTGCTAGTGTGCATGTTATGATGCTCGGAAATGCAATGCTCATTTTTTATACATGGAATCACCATGTATCATGGTTGCACTTCCAAGGTTTTCACTTTTCATGGCCATGCTCCACATTGATCCAAGCTGAATCTTGGACTCTACCCACCCAAGTCACTAAAATATTGAGCTGCTTGGATTTCCGGACCTTTTCTAGAAAAAGTACTTCTAATTGGTAATCTCTCAAACCCATGTAGTATGTCTTGTGAGTAAGTACACATAAAGGCTTTAGACATGATACGTACTAGGACAACCTCCCAGACTTGCTCTTCCCGTGACCTCAAAGACCCTAGTGCCTTATCATTTGATTTTATGACATAGGCGTGAAATCATTGTCATCTGCATATTAATTATGTGTACAAATACTCCTTAATTGCTACACGGAATCGGTGGAGCAAGGGCACTGGACTTGTGCAACCTTCTAACCGGTAGCTCTCGAACAACACCTGCAAAATAAGGCATGATGGACGTTGTCTCCTTTAGGCCCCTCCGACGCTCAAATCAGACAGTGAACAGATAGAATAGGGTTTATGTATACAGTGTTTTGTGCTAATAAAAAATGTATCTTGTTCTTTGATCTAATGTATATTTATACCTGTAATTTGTTCTCTGCTAATTCTAACAGAGTTAGAATTTCACTTGGGTTTCTTAATCGTACAACCCACTACGACTAACTTACAATATATCAGACCTATAACTATTACGACCCACTTAGGCTCATAACCATTATGACCAATTTACAGGCATATAACACTTGCCCCCTACTCTGTTGTGCTTTTTACTATTAAGAGGATAACAGAGTAATAATACAGAGCAATAATAAAGCTCTCTTGTCTTCTACCCAAGGGCAAAACACTTTGCGTGTGTCAGTGAGCAAAAAATTTTACCTACTGACACACACATTGCCTCCCTCTCTGCATTGTGAGGTTTGTTTTGGTGG
>JAYMTE010000441.1:0-18254 GCA_036897545.1 Pelargonium fulgidum
ATTCATTTGTAACTCATGGAATATGAAAAATCATGATCTAGAATTGCTCCATTTCAAAAAGATGATGATGTGTTATCACTTTAGCCATTCTCACTCATTATTATAAACTATAGTATGGATTTATCGTTACGAAAATTAACTTATAATTAAATAGTATTAAATTTTGATGTATTTATCAATGCTAAAAGACACATGTTAATATCATGTGTGAAATGATACACGAAAACATATGTTTCCCAATAAACTATAGCCAAGAAAGATACTTTACAATGCACAATCTCATTTTGGAACCATATATGCGATGGGCCTCATGTGCTAAAATCCAATAAGCCCAATAGTACTAAAAATGGGCCTGAACCTTATGGATATAAAATATTCAAATGTGGGTTAACTAAGTGGAATAGGGCCCAATAAAACTACATATTGGCCTCCTAGATTTGAATGGGCCTGGTGCTTAGGGGTATAGCAACAATTTGGAACATTTTTCCATATCGGGTGTTACAACTTTTTTCCAACTTCCCAGTTCCCACCCACACCTTTTCGGAAAAATAACAGAAAATAGGGCTGTGACCACCAAACCGTCAAATCGCTATCTGAATCTACCAACACCCCGCCTCGGCTTACCTGGAACAATTCACGGGCGTTAACGGGCTTAGAAGCCTATACCTATTCAACATGACCAACACTAAATAATTAAGATCGATATTGAACATATCGATCTTAGCGGTCATAAATTATGTGAAGAAGCAATTACATTATTTTTTTTTTATCAATTTATAAATTTAAAAACACAAACATTTTTTAAATGTGATCGACCACCTCCCTCTCTTTCTGTACTTTTACTAGCTTTATACCCAGCGATGCTCGGGTTTGTGTCCTATTTTAAGTATTCACTTTCACATTAATGAAGTAATATTAATTTGGTGAGATGGTTAATGAAAATATTTCATGACCCATGAACCTCCTCCGTGTGTATGCTATAATTAAGATAGGCTTGACAATTGTGTTTAAATACGATGAACGCCTTCTTCACATTGCAATAATGAGACATTTTTTCATATTCAAACTAATTTTCGGTGCATGAAATAGCTTAAAAGAGAAATAAAAATTGATATAAACAATCATGGTGATAAATTCATTTTTCTAGTATAGAAACAAAAATAAAACGATACAGTACATTTAATAATTTTTCAATTTAACATAAAACTCAAGCATATTATAAAAAAATTATTTCGTATTTGTTCTTCATAACATGAATGTTTATATTATTCAAGTTTTTCTATATTTGTATATGCTATAAAAGATACATTGATATGGTTCACCAGTCACCATGCATGTCAATAGATAATACATAAACAAAATTTTTATTTAAAGTATTAATAAACCAAAAAATAAACATACAAACCCTATAAAAGAGATGATGGTTTGTAGGGAAGGAGAACTTGGAAAGAGCTAGCAGAAGGGTGCAAGCAAATACATTGATTGTCATCAATTTTCTATTTGTTGTGCATTATCTTCAATCGGCATAGTTGATAACAATGTGTGTATATATAGTAGAAAATATAAGGTAATAGAGAATTGAAATTGAAATTTTAAGGTTATCAATACATCTTGCCAATATCTATGCATTTAAGTTAGATTTATCAATAAATTTCAAATTTAAATAAGATAATGAATATCTAATATATTAATAAATATCAACAAATTAATTCAATCTTAAGAAAAAAAAAATTAATCCAAAATTTCCGTTAAAAAGTAAGAGAGTTGTAGAAAAAGGTGTACAATTATGATTTATATCTTAAAATGTAGTTTAAATTTAAATTTTAAAACTACATCCTGTTAAAATCTTTTTTGAATAGTACCTATTGTTAAAATTCAATTTAAGTATAGATAATAAAATGATATTTAAATATAAATAAAGAAATATTAAATAAATAATTTAATTACATATTTAATTTGTACACATGGCATAAAAATGGAGTGCCACTTGTCACACAAATAGTGTGTGACTTTCCTATTATATATATATATAAGATTTGGGATTGGAGCATGATCTCTGATTCGTTTTGCTAAGGAATTTCAATTTGGCTACTTGTAATATTCCTATTCCTCATTTCACATTTTCCTGCATTTGAGCATTATTCAAAATTGGATGTTTTGAGATCAATTTTGATATCAAATCCAAATTGATTCCATTTGTAGATTGTAATTGATCATTTTCAAGCTTGGAGGGGAAAATGGGGATCGTTGAAAAGATCAAAGAAATTGAAGCTGAGATGGCTCGGACGCAGAAAAATAAGGCCACAGGTTGCCCACATTATCCTTGTACACTACAAAAAAAGTTGCAAATTGTGAAAGAAAGCTGTGAGAGAATTTTTTTCGTCGATCGCGAGTTTTTTTTTTAGTAATTCTATATTCACTCATTGTGATCACCTTTTTATTTAATTAATTTGCAGAGTATCATCTTGATCAGCTTAAAGCAAAGATAGCAAAGCTGAGGACACAATTACTTGAGCCTCCAAAAGTACACTCTCATATTTATATTTTATCATCACAATGGTTATAATTTTTAGAAAGGAAAACAAAGTGTCAGCTAAAGATTCTTATTGTTAATAACACTAATTTAATACAAACACTTGCCTACATGGTTCTAATAATTATAGCAGCATTTAAAAAATATGTTACTTCCTGTTTATTGGTTATGCAATGGTGTATGTAAATATGCAACTCTTTTTAATGGAATGTTGAAGGTTTGTACTGGGAAATTTATAATTCTCTGATTTCATTTTTTTCACTCTCATATGATTGTCAAGTATCTTGTTTTCATTTTTCGTGGATATATTGCCAAATTGGAGGTTGTTGTAGATTGTTTCGATCATTACTTTCGATGCTTTTTTCTTATCTTCCACTCTTAGTGTTAGATATGTGAAACAGGGTTCAAGCGGAGGTGGAGAAGGTTTTGAAGTTACAAAATATGGACATGGGCGGGTTGCTCTAATAGGATTTCCAAGGTTTTGAAGTTACAAAATATGGGTGCTTGTTATTTTTCTTGTATATTAGATATATGTGAATTCATAATTAATAGGTATGAGGAAATGAACTCTTTCTTGACTCGGGTTTTGATCACTTACAGTGTGGGGAAGTCGACACTCTTGACAATGTTGACGGGTACACATTCAGAAGCTGCGTCGTATGAGTTCACAACTCTTACCTGCATTCCTGGGATTATACATTACAATGATACAAAAATCCAGCTGCTCGACCTTCCTGGAATTATTGAAGGCGCGTCTGAGGGCAAGGGGCGTGGAAGGCAGGTTAGTGCTATAAGTTGTTTTAAGCCAAACTGCTTTAACTCTTATATTAGTTGACTGATTTCCATTTTATTCGTATACTATTATGCAGGTTATTGCTGTTTCCAAGTCATCAGACATTGTATTGATGGTTCTTGATGCCTCAAGAGTAAGTTTCTAGTTTATGGAATACTTGACATAAAAAAAGTATTAAGTTCATATTGATGCTTGTCATGTAGCTTTGATTTTGTCAAGTTTTGCTCTATTATGAGTCGTTTACTTTGGTAAGATGTTGATTGTTATTACTTGATGGCTTGTTTTCTTGCTTCAATTATGAAATGGTTCCAAAAATTGTTTCAGAGTGAGGGTCATAGGCAAATCTTGACAAAGGAGCTAGAGGCCGTAGGTCTGCGTTTAAACAAGAGACCACCTCAGGTAAAGTTATACCATCCGGTTTATTTCGAACTTACATTTTTACATTTCTGGTTACTTCATTTAAGTTATTAGGATTTTATGGTCATGTGGGTGTTTCATTTTGAATATCTACTTCTGTTTTATTGACAGATATACTTCAAAAGGAAAAAAACTGGAGGCATTTCATTTAACAGCACTGTAGCTTTGACTCATGTGGATGAGAAACTATGTTATCAAATTCTACATGAATACAAAATTCACAATGCAGAGGTACGTACTCAGATTTTGACACATTTATTCTTGTTCTCGGTCTTGTTCATTAAATACAATGTACTAGTTAATCAAGTTTTGGCGTTTTGCAACTGCATATATGTGTGGGATTTTACGAACAATATGATAGTTTGAAGGGATGTAGATAAGGATTTATATGAACTTGTTAATTTTCTCACTATATTTTTATTCTGACAACAATTTTGCATCAATGTGTGTTTCACATATGTTAAGGTTTATATTTTGTTTCTTGATGAAGAGAAATGGGCTCTCAGTGCACATTGATAATTATTGTCGTGCTCCTGTTGCTTAGTTATATATATAGTCTTTGAGGTTTGATAATTTATCATGTCATGTTACATTTTCTCGCACATCTGCTACTAGATGCTTAATTAAGCAATAGATATTCAGTAGTTGTTGGTTTTATTTTCTTTCATAGGTGCTATTTCGAGAGGATGCTACTGTAGATGATCTTATTGATGTCATTGAGGGAAATCGCAAATACATGAAGTGTGTCTACGTTTACAACAAAATAGATGTTATTGGCATTGACGATGTAGACAGATTAGCCCGACAACCACATTCGATAGTCATTAGCTGCAATCTAAAGGTATGCACCATACTTCTAAGTTCCTCAATGTGTTCAGGTGTTCAAAGTATAGCAATAACAAAATCTTTTTGAGATGTGTCGAGCCAATTGTATCAATGTGTCGTTTTCATACATACATAGTAGTATGTCAATCTCGGGGTATATCGTGGGAATTAAGTTGATTCCTATCTTCTAAAGAACTTGTTCGAAGATGTTTTCTATTATACTCGTACATCGATCATAGTATGGTCCATTAGACACAAGTGGTTTGATAAATATAATGCAAATGATTATTGTGTTGCGTAAACAGCTGAACTTAGACAGACTTCTTGCAAGAATGTGGGACGAGATGGGATTGGTTAGAGTTTATACAAAGCCACAAGGGCAACAGCCCGACTTCGCAGAGCCCGTTGTTCTTTCCAAGGTAATATCGGTTATTGTTTATGGGTTGAACCCACGATATAGGAATCTTGGTTGTTTCATTACGTTATTGTTCATTTTAGGATAGAGGTGGGTGCACCGTCGAAGACTTTTGTAACCACATACATAGAAATTTAGTGAAGGATGTGAAATATGTGCTAGTGTGGGGTAAAAGTTCAAGGCATTACCCACAACATTGTGGTCTTGGTCATGTTCTTCAGGATGAGGACGTGGTTCAGATTGTGAAGAAAAAGGTACGAGTTGGTGTATGTTTTTATTATTTGAGCAAAACTCGTTTGTTACGGTGTTTTAAAAGTATAATGAGTTGGTTTGTCCAGGAGAAAGACGAGGGCGGAAGGGGACGATTCAAATCACATTCCAACGCTCCTGCTCGAATATCGGATAGAGAGAAAAAGGCTCCTTTGAAAACATAAAAATGACTTTGCACATTTGTTTTATTGTAGTAGGACATAGAAGGAAGATGATAATTTACTAACAATAATAGGCAAGACACTTACTTGACGATGCCTTTATCCGTGTTTCACTTTCACAATTTTCCATTTGGTTTGTGGTGGTTTGCTTTGTCTCCTTTGTGTTATGGTTTGTTTTCATGGATGAATATTGAGCTACCATGTTTTACAACACTATTTGGTTGATGTATGAGCAACATGATTCGCTCCCCCCTTACTAAAACGGAAATACACACGATAAAAGCTAGATAAGCAAGACAAAATGTCAAATATAACCAGACCCAAGGCATTGGGCAACAACTCCCCTTCCGTCTTCAACGCACAAATCACATTTTCAGCATCAGATTCAACAATCACCTTATCCCAAACGTTTCGATCAGTTCAAGATAAAACTTCACGAACCGTTAGGACTTTCGCCGGCTCCGAGTCCAAGGCACCCAACCACTGCCGCAAACCGCATCCGACTAGACTCAGAAGAATCCAGCCACCCCTTAATCTAAGCAATGAACTCAACACCATCCGTGAAATACGACTTCCGCGGAGGCGCCCATCTAGGCACGAAAGACGCCGAACCAAGATGAGTATGCATGCCTGCCTTCTAAACCGAAAGCCATGCAAATAGCATGGACTGAGACATAGCCAGCAGCTCCAGCACCGTCCTCCGCTGCTCCCGATTGTAATCGATCACGATGTCCTCCTCCTCCTCCAAAGCCATCGACTCACGAGTACGTGCTGCTGCCTCAGCTGGGATAGGAACACTTGAACCATATGCTACCATACTCGCATGTTGCAGAGAAGAGAGCTATTGCTCTGATCACGACCAACCGACTATGAAACAAACATATTCACAAGTACGCTACCACTTCGCAAGACTTGAAGCTGCAAAAACCAAAATCGAAAGCCACAAAAATTCAAACAAACTCTAATACTTGCCGTCGAGACAAGCCTTACGCATGTCAGAGAATCACTTAAGATACTTAATTTTTTTAATGTTTTTTATAAACATTATAAAGTGTCACTTTCAAGTTTCAACAAACAATTAAAGCTCTTATCAATATTTACAAAATAATTAACAACTTATTTCTAAAAGAACAAAACATAACAAATATTTACAAGGTCTACCTATATATAAGCAATTTTTGACAAGTTAACGTAAATATCCTTAAAGGGAGCTTAAGCAAAAATGGCTTCCTTATCTAGGGTCAGCAATTCGTTTACACATGTCGTGTTCGTATCGTGTTGAAGGTTGTTTGTGTGTGGCGCGACTTAACACAAACACGACACGATTATGAAAACAAAACACGAACATGACACGGTTAACATGATTACTAAATGAGTCGAGTTGATCACGCGACACGATTGACACGACATGAGTAATATGTTTAAGTGAATGAGTCGAGTTGATGAGTTTAGCACGACACAGCCCAACATAAATAAATTCACAAAGAGAAACAATAAAAAAAGATGCTGGATTGCAAATAGTAATATGATGTCATAATCTAAACTAACGTTATATTTTAGTTAAAATTACTATTGAATCCTTAATCGTGTTGTGTCATAAGTGCCAATCGTGTCCTGTTTTGTTGTGTTGTGTGTGCGTGTTTTATGAGCTCAACACGAACACGACACAATTGGTAATTTTATGGATCCAAACACGTTTATTTTGTGCCGTGTCATGTGTTATGATCCGAAATGCCAGCTATAATGAAAGAAAATACTGTTTGGAAACAGTTTTACCCTGGGAGAGGACAGACATAAACCCGCAGCCAAACACAGGGCCGTTACATAGCTCCCACCGAAACGCCCAAACGCTGCGCTCTCGATTCAGAGTCGAAAACGCTGCTATCCTCCGCCGTTGGGGCGCACCGTCTTATCATGCGCTGTAGTTCTCTCACTCTCTCATCATCACATGGCTCCATCTCCATTGAAGACCGATTCACCTCTCGCTCGTCGGATCGTTCGCTCTTTCATCGATTTCCTCAATTCTGGTTTCTCCCTCAATCTCTCATTACACATATGCTCTCAATTTGGGGTTTACGATCATGTCTAAATTAGATGCATGCTTTCTTTTCTTTTTAGAATTTTCCTGATTGGATTTGTACCATTGTTTGTTTGAATTTTGTTTTTATCCTGTTTTTTTGTTGCTCCATCAAGCAATTTTATGCAGCTAAAGCTTTTGTGCCTTTTATGGAGTAGATTGTTGGTATTGGGGCCAGATTGAAGTGCCTAGGGCTTGAGAGCTTTGAAGTGGGAAGTGAGTTAGCTGGTTTTTACCTCCCGGGAATGAACTATATAGTGGATAAAATATACTAGACGTGCATTGTATCTTTGCTTTCTTATAGTATCGAAACCTTGATAAAATGGTGTATTAACTTGGTTTTGCTAATAGGCTCTAGTATTTGAAAAATTTGCTTGCACTTCTTCGCTTGATTAACATCATTTTGATGTATGGATGAGGGTTCCTAATGTTTTTAGTTTATGGGCTTTTGATGTATTGGTTAGGGTTTGCAATGTTTTCATTTGAATTGTAGTACCTCGCCAATCACTGCTGGGTTGGTTATTTTTTCCCTCTGAGATATTAGTTGGAATATGTACTAACATGAGTTCGTTATCGTTTCGTTCAACTCGATAGCCTGTGGTGTAGACCCTCGTAGACAGAGACGAATTGTTCTCGAAGCTCTAAACTGATTACTTTAGTTGATTTGAAGTCGTGTTTGTTTCAAGAACATCCATTTTGTCAATACTATCATTACTTATATTCTGCTGGCATATACATATCATACTATGGTGGTAAAATCAAACACGTTTCATTTTTTTGATAACTCACAACATGTAGAGCAAAATTTTGCCTGATCAGTATCTTTTGTTTATATTAGTTTATAATTAAAACTCTTCTGAAGTGATGACATTCTATCCTTAAAAATAATCTATGTGATTTTGTTTAGTTTCCATTCATAAAGTAATGAATGTACTTAATATTTTATTTCTTTTTAGGTTGGAAATAAATGTATCATTGTTTATTCTGTAATCCCAGTACTATGCAAGGTGTACTAATTTAATATTACTTAATCATTGAAATCTCTGTGGATGGGTCTAGATGTGTTTTTCATTCTATTTCTGACCGATACCACCCCTGAACTAAGGCCACACTTGCAGTGCACATTAGGCATACAGGGTTTGATTGTTTTGATGGGTTTTATAAGTACGTGGTAATATGATCAAGTGATCAATAGGAAGGTACGAGGAGAGAAAGGGAAGGTGATGTGTTACCTGCGGAAAGGTTTTGAAGGTTAGGGCTGTGGAAATAGAGGTGGAGGCATACAATTGTGTAGTGGAGTGGTGTATAAGCTTTTTTTCCTATGGTTAAATATTGAGTTCGTTTGTGTGGTCAGCTTATACCTCATCGGTTGATTATTAACTGAGTTGGACATTGCAATTTGTTGAAGTCTAGGGGTATTATTAATAACTAACATGTTATAACTTGTTGTGCCTCGGAAGCAATTACATGTGTTTTGATTGAATTTTGCCATTGGTTGTGGAAATACTTCTTTAATGATAGCCATGTTTTCTTTGGCATAGTTGAAGCAGCCACCCCTGGTGCTGATCTTGAAGGTCTTGAGGTTGCTAAGGAATGTTTGGCAGAAGCGTTCAAGCTTGATTCTTCTTCTACTGATGATTGGGCAAAGCCTGATTTATTGGTCAACTTATTTAATTCCTTAGAAGCAAGCGGAAACAATGATCTAGGAATCAGATCAGATCCAAGTCATAAAGAAACTTCAGTGGATCCTCCTAGTTCATCTTCTGTCCTGAATGCTGGTGATACTAATCTGTCAAATTCATCAAAATCTTTGGTACTTCTCTTCCTTCCAGATTGATTATTATCATTCTAGTTGCCTATTATATGTCTGGTTCTTTAAATTTTATTCTACTTCCTGATAATAAAAAAATTATTCTGCTTCAACACATCCTTAATATTTGCTGATCTTTTTGTTCATATTTATACCTAAATATTCAGCTGATTTATTTTTATACTTTATCTTGGTAATACTTACCTGGACAAGTATATTTTTCCTGGAATTGCTTTTTGACACCATCTTAATTCTTATTTAAAGGCATAAGAGCTTGTTCCTTTATATCTGTAGTGAGACTGGCTGTAGAATTTGTCCATCAACTGTTGATAGCTTTACTTTGCAGAGGCGTTACTTCTTGGAAAAATATATCATGGAAGGAAGGCATGTGGTACCTGTAAATATGTGTTTTTGGTATCAAATAGAAAGTGAAAGTATTTGAAATTTATTTTCTCACCAGGTGTATGAAAGGGATAAAAAAATGATATTGAATATGCATTTCTACAATATGCTAGATATGCTGCATGTTTTATATTTCCTTTGAAATATAAAATATCTATGTTAGTTTGGATTGACAGATGGATTAACAGCATTTTAGTTGTCTTAATTTCCTTGTCTTTTCTGTGCTACAATTATTTCCATTTTGTATTAACTTTATTTTCTACTTCTAATTTAATCAGGCTAATGACCGGTCAAGAGAGTCCTTTTCAGGTAGGCTTGTTCTTCCTATTTTGGTTCCGTACTTGTTTAATTCAATGTTTATCATTTGTTCACTGTCTGTCGCGGTGCTCGTTAATTTTTGAGCTGGATTACTTGATCACAAAAGGAATGCCAGGGATATTATGAGTACTATCTTAGTATCTTGTATGTAATACCTTATAGTGGGGTTCAGGAATGGTTTAGAATGTTATGTTATTATGAATGTAAATAGAGTTAGACATGTTTATGAAATTGTTACTACTTGGGTTCGAATTGCAGAGAGGCTTGCATGAATTGACATCATGAGTTTTAAACTCTTGGAGACACTTCTTGACTGTATTTTAACTATTTTCATTTAGACTTTAAATGCATTTCATGATAGAAAATAGCTGAAATGTCTCCCAAGTAAAATTTAAAGAAATAAAATGATCTAGCAACAATAATGTTGTTGCACCTGATCATTATTGCTTATGGAAATTGCTTAGTATCATCCTTCTTAACAACAAAATTCATTATACATTTTGATTTAATAAAATATAGAAAGATAATTAGGCATGCTAGCAGTTCAACTTTATAACAAAGTGGAATTGGAGACATGAACTGAGCTTCTTAAACTTTTAAGTTTTAAATTCTCGCAGCATATGTTAAAGTTATAGGCTTTGCACATATTGATTGTTTATTAATGGTTGTGTTGTTACCAGGGGTATCAAGAGATGAACTCTTTGGGCAGTTCTTTGCTGCACTTGAAAAAATTCACTTTTTTAAGACCATGCCTGATGGGAGTGATGATCCAGCCCAACTGGATAAAGCAACACGTTTATTCCATGATGCTGTTACAGTATGATTTACCATCTTGTGGGCTTATATTGGTTGCACGCTATGAATTTTGACTGTCTATAAATGTTTTTGTTGCATGAACTATATTGCCATAATTCCTTTTTGGTGCATCAAGAAACCTTTTCAGATATTCAAATTTGATTTATGAAGCAACAAACTATATGGTTATGCATTTTCCATTCTCATTTATATTTCTGTAATTTAATCTCATTAATTTTGAGCAGTGCATGAGGCTTCAACTAATATGCTAATTGACAATTCCTTCGTCTGTTATAGCTTTTACTTACACAGTTACACCTAGGTAATGCTCTAACAGTAACCAAGTCATTTCCCAAATAATGTTGGTGTTGACTATATGAATCCTTTAGCGTAACTCTTGGGATTCTTTGCTAGTATTCTTCGCTTCCCCAACACCTAAATAACGCTATTGCTTCAAAATTATTTTGATGGGATATAACTATTTGCAATCTTAATATATTTGTCTTCCTGTTGATGGATTTACTGAAACCGTTTTTGTTGTTTGCAAATATCCTTTTTTGTGTTTCCTTAGTTTATAAACATTTTCGAACCAAAATTGGTTGTGTTTCATTTAACTACTTGCTCTATTTTACCAGTCTGATCTTTATCCTATCAGACTAAAAAAAATCCTGATTATGATTGTTTGCTATGTCCACTTTAATATGCATAGATGATAATAATATATCAGCTAATATTATTCTTCCACAGTACTTTCCTGATGATTTCATTTATTATGTTAGGAGATGGAAGCTACTGGGTGCCAGGCGTTCAACCAAAATAATCTAGCCGAGTCTTTGAAATCACAAGGTATTTACAAGTTTGTATGTGTTTGATTGCATATCTTAAGAACTTGCAACTTACAAGTTACAAATGCTTATTCTCTCTTCAAACAATTTGAGTAAAATATTGAAGTTATCCATTTTCATCTAGTAATAAACAGCTCATTGAACATTATCGTGTCCAAATTGTTCATGCAATCTTATATTAAGAGTATTCATCTTTCTTTCAAAAGAGGGAAAAAAAAAAAAAGAAAAGAATAAATTAAAAAAAAAAGAAAAAAGAATAAATTTAAAAAAAAGAAAAAAGATTATTCATGTATTGCTTAATCCATGAAAAATCTAATTGTACTATGCAATTATGTTTTTGCTTTTAGGTAACAGGGCAATGCAGTCAAAGCTATATTTGGATGCGATTGAGTTGTATACTTGTGCTATTGCACTTTGTGAAAATAATGCTGTTTACTACTGTAACAGGTACAATTCTAACTTGTTTGTATTAATGTGTGAAAAGACCTTGGGAACTATGTTCCTTATTTAATTGCACCCACTGATAGTGAGGTGGTTTATTTACAAGTAGCAAGATGTTTGGTAAATTCATGTCTGTTGACTAGAATTGGTAACTGATCAAATTGGATGGTTTATAGTCATTTTCCCCGCCTATTGATTCAATTTGTAGTACAGCTGGTCAGCTTGATCTATAAACATAGTTTTTTTTTTTTTCTTTTTCTTTTTTTATACGATTTCCAAATATGAGAGAATAGTTTTGATATATGAATCTATTGGAACTATACTGATGGATGGTTTGATTTTCCGGGTAAGAGTAGATCCTAAATGAGGGCTGGCTGCTATTAACATCATTAGAAGTTTGTTGTAATTTTTTACCTTCTTTTTTCCTTTTCTTTTCTGATCACACCATTGTAGGGTATGGAAAGGTTATTGTTACCTAATCATCTTTTGCCTATTAACATCAATGTTAAACTTTTAATCTGTTTGCAGACAATTTCAAGTATTTTCAGATTTATCTTTTCTTGATATTTAGAACTGTTGACTTTTTTTTTATCAGCTTTAGAACTGTTGACTTATTTTACAATTTACACTGATCAGGGCAGCAGCTTATACTCAAATCCATAAATACAATGAAGCCATTGCAGACTGTCTAAAATCCATTGAGATTGACCCGAACTATAGCAAGGCTTATAGTCGTCTGGGATTGGCATATTATGCACAAGGGAATTATGGGGATGCTATTGACAAGGGATTCAAGAAAGGTTGGTATGAGATTAGTTCTAATCTATCCATAGTAATGCCAACAATGAATGCCAATTAACAAGTGCCTCCATTGATTATCCCCCATTTTGGTCGTTAAACAGACTAAAGCTTTGATATTTATGTACATTCTCCATTTGTTCTCTAATTTTTTATGATTTATTTTGGTCTCATAATTGCATCAGTAATGAGAAGGATAATAGTGGTGTGCTTTGGTCCTTTAGCATTTGTGTGATTAGTAATTATAATTATGCAGTACCTATTCATTAAAAATTGGTTAACCAACTTCTGATCATGCCTCGTGGAACTTAATAACAAATCAAATCCCAAATTAGCCTATTAGTAGAAAAATGGGTAGTGGACTAGTCTGGCCATATGTGGTACACGTGTCATATGATAGGCTTTTTATGGGCAACAGGGGTGAATGGAATGCCCATTATCGTTAGTTTTCACTAATATATAATTGAATTTCACAAAATTCCATGGAAAGTAGAGGCACATTTAGATTTTCTTTGGCAGAGCTCGATGAGCTTCTAGGAAGCCATTTGTAGTTGACGTTGGCAGACATTTTCATGCAGCAAAAGCATTGGCATGATCTTTTCTATCATTTTATGCAGTTGAGACATCCAACCATAGGAGGTAGGTAAGTAAGGGATTTTCCATCCGTGTCAAATCTGTTTGAGAATGATGATGGCAGCTTGTTAGGTTTCTCATTAACAACTGTAGCAGTATTTATTTTCAGGGAAAAGCTGTGAAAGTGGATGTGTAAAATATATATTCTGAACATTTTTGCGATAACAAAAACTTAAATTAAATCATATAAACTGTTTCTGATTTTGGAGTTGATACGAATGCAGAATCTGATCTTAAATCAAGGACTCAGGCAAGATGACTCATTTCATAAACTTCATGTAGAAAAACTTAGGTAAAATATCTGTATTATTCTCTGAACTATCCAAAATATTCCGCCACGGTTCCTGAATTTTGATTTGTTTCGGCATAGTCCTATTTCTTTCATTTTGTTCCGCAAAGGTCCCTACCGTTAAATCAAATAACGTTTTCTGTTAATTATGTTGACGTGACACATTTTGGAAATAAAAAAAATAATGTGCCACATCAGCATAGTTAATAGAAAATGTTTGTTGATTTAACGGTAGGGACTTTTGCGGAACAAAATGAAGAAATTGGACTATGCCGGAACAAACTAAAGTTCAGGGACCGTGATGGAATATTTTGGATAGTTCAGGGACTAATATGGAGTTAATTCCAAAAACTTATTGTCTGACATCAAGAGCCAAACAGACCCTATTAGTTACCAAGTTTAGATTTGTTCTACACTAGACCTTAATGATGGTTATGTTCTCTGACGGACCGTACCATATGTGGGGATGACACCATATTATAGCATTTTTAACATTCTGAACATGGAAAGACAATCTGTGATGATTTAGAGAGTAATTCCACAAACCTCTGTGTTCATTCAAATATTTTTTAAAACAGAAATTGGTGGTTGCATGTTGGCTATTGCCCTTAGTAAATTGAAAGGTAAACCTGAAAATTTAGAGGGTAAAATCTTCAAATTTTAGTCACCATTATTTATCAATCGACTTTATTTATTAAGAGTTTTCCGACGAATCTTAATATGTAGTATTGCGGTTAAATGTGTAATTGCTGTTAATCTTTAGATATCACCTTGCAGCCTTGCAGTTGGATCCCAATAATGATTCTGTCAAAGAAAATATTCGGGTTGGTTATTTATTCTTCTTCATCATGATTGTTATTATTATTGGTGTTGTTTGATAATTGTTATTATTATTTTTGTTGGTGCATTGTGAAATATAGGTTGCTGAACAAAAATTAAATGAAGAGAAGCAACGGACAGAGCGAGATCAGGTATTATGTACTATCTGTTAAAGGTGATTTGTACTTGTATATCTATAGTGACAAAAGAAGAGGTCTGTAATGATTGCTTCCTGTCAATAAGAGCTGTTCTTAAACTCTTGTGCTTGTTATTGTTGTTTTTTTTTTTTGGTGTGTAGAGGGGATAAATTGGAGTGATTTATTAGGAGCTATTAGTTGGCTTCCGAAACTGTATCGGATGTGAATATGTTGTGCATTAGCTGGCTCTTTTTCTGCCATGTGCACCTCATGTTATAAAAAATCATATTGTCTAAGCATTAACAAAGGGTCTTTGTGGTTATATAACTTGGTTTCTTCCTATGCTTAAGGGACACTATCAAAATGTGCTTAGACTATCATGCCCTGCTGGGAGGTGGAAATTGGTGTTGGGTGCTCTAGTTATACAGGTGTTGCTAGTTCTTTGTGCATTTAGGTATGCACTTATACTATGCCTTCCTGGTACAGAATACAAGTTCAGCCAGCGGTACAAACCAAGATTCTCAGGCTTCTGGAGGATCAAGGAACCGTGCTACTCCATTTCCGTTCACATCTATTCCAGCTGACGGTTCACTTCCTGCTGATTTTGCGAGCATGCTTATGAACATGGCTGCCAATGCATACCAGGGACAGCATTCCACAAGTTCAGCCAGTGGTACAAACCAAGATTCTCGTAATCAGTCTGGAGGATCTACTCCATTTCAATTCACATCTATTCCAGCTGACAGTGGTTCACTTCCTGCTGATTTTGCGAGCATGTTTATGAACATGGCTGCCAATGCATACCAGGGACAACATTCTCAAAACACTGGAGGAGAAGAGAGCAATGCAAATCCTTCCAGTGAGCCTGAGATAAGGTTCGGTGGAAACACGAGTCTAAATTTTGGAGAACAAATGCCTGAGGAGCTGACGGGGGCTCTTAGATCCGTGATGGAAATGTTCTCGGGGGCAGCAGCAGCAGCCCATGGAAGTAGCAACACTCAAGATACTGCGAATGAGAGACCACCAAATTAAACTATTAATGTAGGGTATTGTACAATTCTGGAAACCTTGTATCATTGTCCTCTTCCCTCACTATAAATTAACTTCTTTTGTTTTTGCCATATTCAATGCAGACATTTTACTGGTTTTAGGATATTATGACAAGAAAGGTGGAAGATTATACCACACCAGTTTAGTTGAGCGGGAGGAAAATTTTAATGGAGTAGGATATGTTTCTTTCAATCAAACGGAGCATGAGCCAAGTAAAGTTGATATACACGCGTACAATCAATAACCAAGGAAGCATCAACTTCCATATAATCTCTATACAATGTCAATTATGTTTCAAATCTTGTAAGGAAAAGGAAAATATCAAAGAATGACATTCAAAATTTATGGCAACAAAAAATAAGTTGTTAATAAATACACAGAGCCAAGACATGTTAGGCCAAGCGGTTGATGCACTTTAAATTGGGGTGAGATTTATGGGTTTAAAGAGAAAATTAACAACTAACTCGGGTGACGCTCTCTCTTGGGGGTGCGAAACATTGACCTTTGTAGGCCTGCTGTCCTATTGCTTATAAAAATAAATAAATACAAAGAGTTGGGTACTTGGGTTTAGAAAAAGTGACAAATGGTGAAAACTTGAATTTTTATACTTACGACGACAACTTTTCTGTTGCACAAATCTATGTTTCCGTGACAAACCTCTTCTTGTCGTGCACTTGGAGATGTTCTGTGACAACACCATTGGTGACAACAGTTGATGACTTTCTGTGACAAAATACGAATTTAAGTGACGAAATGTGTTGTCGCGGAAAATAAATTTTCTTGTAGTGAAAATGATCTATAGAATCAAGGTAGCTAATGACAACTCCAAGATGATTAATAGTATCGTTTACAGAAGGAAAAAAAAAAAAAAAAAAAAAAAAAAAAAAGGTGAAAATTTGAAACAAGCTCATTCTACCTTGGGTACAAAAACATCAATCCTTGTTGGAACTTTCAGCGGTAAAGGAAATTCATATTCAGTAGAAAATAATTTCAAATTTTTATACAGAACTTAAGGAATTGGAAAGAAAACCAGTTTCAAATATTCTCGATTCTCGAATCAGTGGCTATGTAAAAAGTTCAGTCTGTAGGGCGTCTAAGCTTCCTTTTTCCTTCTTAATAGGTCTATCAACTTTGATCTAATTTGATAAGGAGAAACGATATTGGGTTCAATGTTTGGCAAGTGTACTGATCGCGTCGCGTAATAAAGGAACTCTTTAGGAGTTATGGGTTGTCGAACCTCAAAGACTAGGGCTAGATTATGTGTTGGAATGACAATTGAACTCAAAGACACTTGGGTTATGTTTGATATATTGTAATGAAAATGAATGGAATGAGTATTCTGGCCTGAATGCTATTCCAGCCGGAATACTCATTCCATACAGAGCGTTTGGTAAAACTTCAGAATATTTTTTTTTTTATAGAAAGAAAAGTTGTACTAAATTTAGTTTAGTTATTTTTATAACAAAATGAAGATGTATTTTTTTGCTGAAATACTTTTAAAAATAATTATCAAACATTATTAAAAGATTTAAAACACTACAAGAAACATGTCATTTTGCAACATCCATTTTTCCGACGACCCAACATCGATCTTGCAAATATAAACATATTATGACTTCGTTGCGTCAACGTGGACATTGAAAAATCAAACCACTTGTCAAAATATTTATGAAGGACACATAGACGCAAAGACATCACAAAAAAAATTGTGACTTGGTCAACTGCAACGCCACGTGGATAGATCCCACCATAAAGAAATCTCTCTGATTGGTAAAATGAAAATAAGGTTTCACGAGGCGATCCGGTTAACTTTTACTGGGATATATTTAGAATCAAAGCCTTTCTTTTAAAAAGAGAAATCCTTAACTTGCAGGACCACTGTACCAAGTGATTTCAATCCTAGCAAAATTTTGACTTATTATAATTATATTATACCCCTAAGAATTCCTAAATAAAATAGACAAATACTAAAAAGTTAAATGAATCTTTTGCCTTTTAAAAAAGTCCTATATGAGAAACCTTTAGTTGACATTCTCAGAGTTGCTCCTTTTACCTTGAGCGATTGTTACCCATTTAGGATATGCTTAACTTCAATGAATACGGAGATTACAAGTTCTTATTAAATTTCTGGTAGACAATACGACCCTATATGTTTCTTTTTAATGTCTTTTGTGCTATGAAAACAAGACTTTCCTAAAGTTTCAATCTATTTTGGGATTTTTTTTGCTAAAACTGCTGGAGATTCTGAGATATTACTACTTACTGAAATAGTCAAGGTTTTTAGAGAAGCTTCCTACTTAAGAGTTTCCGGTCGCTTGCTTTGGTTTCATTCTCTCGGTAAGTGATAGGCTTTTCTTACACTATCATTCTTATGTTTCCTTGGATAACGTCAACAGGCGAGCTAGGGTATTGGGTTAAAAAATACA
>JAYMTE010000442.1:0-18248 GCA_036897545.1 Pelargonium fulgidum
TATAGGAAACAGGACTCTGTACCTCTACTTTGAATACACTTCTTTCTCATACCGTTGAGCCTACTTCTGATTATAGCCACTATTTCCTTAACTTTAAAAGGACAACTTCATTACTCGCTCTCTTAGTGGGGGACTTCTTTCAGACTCGGAAATCTATCTTCTTCTTACTTCCAGGAACTCTTCCTTCGAAATCCTGAAACAACAAGTTTTGATAGGCTCCCCAGACTCTCTTAGGAGCTCCACCTTAACACGGAGTCAATTTTTATTAAGAAAGTCTCCCTATTAAACCAAGGAAACTCCATACGCTAGCTAGAGCAAGCCGATAGGAAAACGAACTCTTCAAATCAATTTCTTGTCAAAGCTCATTCAAACAACGCTACTTTTTCTATCTAGAATGTATTTTTATGCTATTTAGGTGCTCAGTAATTAACTTGGCCTTTTTACCACAGAATTTACTTTGTTTCTTTGGTTGGAATGACCTGAATTTACATTATATAATAAAGATATAGAGAGATTCACTCTTTGTTAATACAGTCCTTGTTTTAGAAAGAATCCCGTTCATCTTAACTTAAAAATCGGAACAGAAAATTTCAATTTAATTATATTGGAACCCCCCTCCCTTTTATTTATAAGAAAGTCTTCCTATACTTCCTATCTTTATACTTTCTTTTTCTAGGCATTTGCTGCGTTACTTCCTTTTTTAGACCCTTCTTTTCCATAGAGTGCTGAAGAGTCTTTTATCTTCTTTATTAGTAGAAATTCCGCAATTGTGAGTCAAGAAGTTGAGTTCGAAGTTTTATTCAGGCCCGGCAAAGAGAGTTACTTAGAAAAGGAAGTTTATTTATGTTATTAGCCTATGACTAAAACTGAGGATTTATTGCTTATTTGATTTGAACAGGACATGGTCAGGCATTTCGTTTCAAAAACTTACATAAAAAATCCCCAGCATAAGCCCGTTATTAAGAATCTAGATAATAAAGAAGGAAATCCGATCAGATACTTTTTGTTAGGTTTAGAGATAAGAGTAAAAGAAGAGTCTCGTCTCCCTTAAGAGTATAGCTGCAAAGAAAGATCCCATAGTAAAAAGCCTATACCTTAACATAAATAGGAGTAAAGTCAAAAGGTTCCTTCTTTTTGGAAGGTGGAGCCTATTTTAATTCGTAGCGTTTAGGAATTTTTTAGGTTAGGATTATGATATTTAATCTAGAACTACGAAGTTCATTCAAGGAATTGTAATTACTGGGGCTAATGGTGGGGTCTACGCCTTCAAAATAAAATGAAGTGTTTTCTAAAAAAAGTCCCTTCTTATACCAGAAAAGGAAACCGGGATTAAAAAGGATTCTAATTATAGTACTTTGTATAAGAGAAAATACGCTTACGCTATAAGAGTCCTGAAGAAAAGGCGCTCTAACTATAATTGCATAAAAAAAGGGGCTTTATAAAAGTGTACACTAGGGAACTCCTCTTTTTCTTTAAATGATTGGTATTTCAAGCTTTAGAATCCGGTTTTTGTATTGCTCCTAGTCAAAAAAAGTATACTTGAACGTATGGTAATTGAATTAAATTATATGTATTACTGTCTTACCCTCAGTCCTAGGCGAAATAAACAAAAAAGCTTTCGATTTTGGCACTATATCAATTTAGAATTCTTTTACGAAATTCCCATTAAAACCCTTTTTATTAACAGAATGGGGCAAACGGTGAAGATATATGACTTAAAACCCATTAAGAATGAAGTAAAAGGAGTTTTAAAAGCAAGGTGAGGGTCCCAGTCCCTTTACATTATTCTATTTGTTGACCAGCAGGATACCTTAATTCAGAAAAAGAGAGAGGATACACGGAGCTTTTTAGTATAGTTACAGCTTCTGCGTTAGGAGTGAAGAAGACTAATATCCACAAAGAGGAACCTTAAAGCAGGAAGAGTAAGATAGAGACTCTAATAGCTGGGAAGGAAAGGTTCTAGGTAGTAGGAATATAAAACAAAGGGAAAAAGAGGACTTTTGCTTTTTTTTGCTCATATATAATAAGAGTTCTCAAATTCTTTCGGCCCTTCCATAAACAAATGCACTTTGATAACTTTTGCTGCTATACAAGCATAGCTTTTCATTTTGTTTTGGGTCTCTCTCCAATACAAATGAAGGCTGAAGAGTTTCCAGTTCTAGCTCTCCTACTTTTTTCTTAAAAATCGGACCTGAAAACGGGTTCTTCTATTGGGAAACTTCCATTTTTGACTTGTCAGATTTCAACTACGAGAAAATGAATGAGACCTATTTTGTTAGTATAGCGGACCCCTAACTCTCAAAAAAGTAAGGGACATATAATTGCAAAAAGAATAAAGCCAGTTTTCTTTATAGGAGTGGTATCAAATTCCGAAAAGGTTTAGTCGGCTATAATTGGAAAATGAATAAAACTTGACTTTTTGTACTACTTTTTTTTCATATATTTTAGGAGCCCCAATTATTTCTGAAACTTCCTTACTTGGAACCAGTCTAGTCTGGTTAAGCTAAAAGTAAAAGAGAACGCCCGGCATGACAAGAGGAAAAGTTGCTTATCCCTTAAGTTTGATCTATAACCCTTACTGAGGAATTGTCTTTTAACTTCGCATAGCTGTAAACTCCTTGATTGAGTTCCGAATATCCATTTGACTATCAGGATTGTCTGGAACCGGGGAAACCCATAGAACACAGGAAACTCTTACCAAAGACTTTGAAAAGCTATAGCATCAAGAAATTATTACCTTGAAAAATTTCAATCAATACTAACTACAACAAAACTCTAATAATTAGAAGAATAAGAAAATTCACTAAAAGGCCCTTTACATGCACTAAAACACAATCCAAGGCACTCAGTAAACTGTTACATCTGACCCCTTTTGTATTCGATTTTTGACATTTTAGAATCTCCTTCAGACTTAAGATTAGAAAACTAACAGAAGGGAATTTCCTTGCAAACTTATTACACTAAACCTAGAAAATCAAATCCAGTCAGGAATAAGGAATAAACTAGAGCTATTACACCCTTACTGATAAAAGTCAAGATGCTTAATTAAGGAGGCTCTTCAAAAGGGGTTAGAGAGTAAACTGATATTATTATAGAAATGCAAGATACATCCGTTCATGTTTTGCACCTTCTTATCCAAGAAAATGCATTGTCCTGGGTTCTCTTTTATACAGTAATAAAGATATAGAAAACTCCAGCTAGAGGGATCTTGGATTTCTTTGCCTAGCATACTATAAATGTTCTAAGGATTCTCTGGATCTCGACAAGGATGCACGTTATAAACTTACCTTACTTTAGGCTTTATAATACACTATTTATTCAACTTCACAGGCAGGGGTTTCTATTTTGAAGGTTATAAAAAATTGTTTTGTAATGGACTCATTTATGCGCTAACACCTTCGTAAAAATGTTTTAAAAAGGATTATAGGGCGAAGACTCTTTTACTCTTTGGTTTTCTATTCTACAGCTCAGGTAACCTCAAAACTCCTAAGCTAAAGTTGGTAGTCTGCGCTTTATATTCTTATAAATTCTTTTGATACTCTATTAGAAAATCGGTTAACAAAGAGCTGGAAGTATAATCAATTAGGGAGTGGCATTCTAATCTAAATAAAAAAGCTTAGTGATCCACTTTGTATAACAAGGATTCCATTTCTCTTAAGAAGCTGCTGTATTAGCCAGTTTTCTCCTAAATTCTCTACAATTATTTCTATTACTCAGTACTTTGCCTAAAATCTTATTTTTAAACTCGGATTATTAAGAGCTTTCATGAATTACTTTCTTTTAGACATATGTAATAAACAAAGGAAAATTAACAGTTCGAACAAGGAGGAATCCATTAATATGCATACAATATATATATTTTTTTAATAAGACCCAGTTCTTTTTGGATTTACGCAAAAGAAAAGGTGCACACAGAAAAAGAAAAAGCGTGGAATTTCCCAAAGTTTATCTTCCAGCTTTGAACTGTGGATAGTAGGGTTTTACATATGGAATTAAAACCTCAAATTTCAAACCAATGCGAAAACCAGATTAGCAATAGGCAGCTTAGCCTCAAAGCATTTGAACATTTTCTTGTATTATTGTATTATAAAGAGTGATTTTCGTATTCTTAGTAGTACTTATGTACTGTATTCATGACAGGTTTCTTTTTAATAATATAGTGGTAATTTCTTATTATGTTCAAACTAGTCAATTTGTAGTTATCTTTTAGAGTTAAGGGCCCATCCTCGGCAATTCTTCAACCAGGGGCCGCAGTGTCAAGAAGAACAAATATTACGGGGCCTTAGAACTTTAACTACTCCTAACTCTAATTGTCTGTATACTACTTCGGAAACTAAAGAAAAAAAGTAGTATCTGTATGAAAGAATGAAAGAAGAGTCGGCCTACAGCAAAAAAAGATCTTTCTTAATTATAGGATTTCTATTAAGAGTTAATACTCGAAGACCTCCTGCTAAAGCAAAAGTACATTTTAAGAATTGAAAACAATACCTTAAGGGTTCCCTATTCACAAGACTCTTATTTAATGAGATTTTTCTATAACCCTGTTCTTAAGTTCTGGTGTTTAGTCTCCCTTTCACTTTACTTATTTGTAGTGCGAAATCCCTTAATAACGGGGCTGTAGGGACATAGTGCTCCTCGTTTGAAAGTCAAATACTAAATAAACTCTAGAAATTAATACAACAGTGGAACCCCTCATAGGAGGAAGGAAAACCCCCTTCTAAACTCCAAGCTAGTCGAGTAAATTACCTTTTTTTTTCTAGAAGCACTCTGCTTTACCTTTTTAGGGCAGTGAATATATTTGGGAATTTTGACGTTCTTGTTAAAAAGAATACACTTATAAGGTTGACGTAAGGTTCCGCAATTATATAATTTTAAAACGCAGGAAAGTGGAGTACGAACTTTTTTATAAAACTCTAACTCTGGGAAGCCCCCCTTGAGATTCTTAATTGTGTTTCCTTCTCTTAGCTAGAGCCTAATTAGAGAAAATAATATGGTATGTCATTCTTTAGTTACACTTGCACTTCCGGTTAAGGTTTCTTTTAACAGGCTTAAAAGTACCGAATGAGTGATAAAACGCAAATTCATTATACAGGAGTACCCTGTAAGAGTTAAGATAAATATAGAAAACTTTAGTATTTCTAATTTATAAAAAGTCAAACTCATTGTATATTAGACACATTTTTTCACTAACCTTCTTTTAGCTCCTAAAACCTGTAGAACTCATAAAATGATTAACCCCTAGGATGCTCCTTTTTCACCTCGCGAAAATGCTGTCAATGCGAACTCCTGATTCCAAATTAATGTGCAGTCTAGGAAGACTTTTTAGGTTCGTTAATTTAATAATGACCCGTTCTTAAGTTTCTTATTTACCTAGACTATATTAGCTTGCAAGTCCCTAGCTAAGTGATGTAAATATTAAGGTTTGTCAGTTTGAGTAAAGTATATACATAATACCGGCTTTTATGCTTCAATCGCATTACGAATTATGGCTTTGCGCCCTTTATCGAATCATCCTTATTTTCACAAGCTTCTGACCACTAAGCCTTTTTTCTACGATTACCTACTTGTTATGATATTTACTTGATTGAGCGAAAAAAGAAGAATTTTGAATCAGTCGAAGGAGTTTTAGGACAATCCACATGAATTCTTACCTCGAGACACACTTCTAAATATGAGGGGGATTAGGACTAGTTCCATACTAGGCGATAAGTTATTCAAATCTCTTTTTCAGGTTTTTGTTAAATTTTCTTCATATTAAGCCCTCTCTTCAAATTTAAAGAACTTTGTTTGATACCCTAGTTATTCAACATTTATGTTTCATTCAGTAGGGTTGTCAGAAGAAAAGGAAGAATCTGGCTTAGTATCTTTCAGGTGTAGTAGTTCAAGTAAAGGCTCCTCTTATTTAGTATCTCCAAAAAAAGCGACTTAGCATTAACTTCTTATCAATAAGGATTAATAGATAGAAACTTTTCTAATTAATTACTTAGAACCCCCTTATTACATATGCTGCCGTTAATTAAAGCCTTTGTCTCAACTTGGAGTTATTCTCTATTTACAGAGGAATCCTTTATTTTTTTATAGAGTTGTTGGCTACCCTATCCCGTGTTAGTCAAGATGAGTTTTATACCCGACTAATCCTAACTTATTAGCTTAGCAATTGAGCAGAACAAGAAATAAGCAACTAGGATTTAATACTACATTTAAGATCTTTAAGAATCTTTCCTACCCCGTTCCCTCCAAAACAAAAATCGAGACTACACCTTTACATTAGTGAAAAGTCAAATACTTTCAAAAAGCTGCTAAGAAAAAAGGAATACAAATTCAATAGAATAATCCTTTATGCCTAGAGTATCTTGTATCCTCGGTTCAGGTTTTAACTTGTTTTGATAATTTGAGGCTTTTAGTTTAGAATCTCTTCACTAAATTAAGGTAATCTGAACTCTTTTACTTACTCACTTACTCAGAAAAACTACTTGTGCCCTCCTGTACCTTAGTCCTATTTACTTACTACTTGTTAATCGTTATCCGTTAAAGTCTTAAAGATTTTACCGGTTGATGAGTTTTTCCTTTCTATTCCTGAGGCATGAGGAAAGATTAGCTTACTTGTAATCAATTTCTTACTTACCACAGATACAGGAAAGCAACTAACTCCTTACGTTCGTTTTTCAGTCCTGTAATTTTTAATCGGGAATCAGAAAAGAAAAAGGGGGAACACTAAAGTAATATACCCTTACTTTATTAGTCGAATTTCCCCTATTCATTAAGAAAGAAGAAAGTGACTTCGGCTTGACTTTTAGGAATATATAGTACTCATACTAGTTCAGTATTTCTTAGAGAGAGTCAAAGTCTTTTGAATATGTATACCACACATTATGTTATGACCGACACCCTCTTATTCTTTTGACAGACTTCTTTTTTTTTGACTTACTGATTTCTTTGTAGCTATACCTTTTTCTTAAAACTCCCTATCTTTACATTCTTAAAACCTATTAAGACCTATACTCGATGAGTAGCTCAAAACCTATAACTAAACTTTTTTAAGTCTTTTTATCTAACCCTAGGCTCAAATGAAAGACTTTAGTGACACAGAGGAAGGAAAGAAGAAAATCTCATACTACTCTAAAAATTCCTTAGATTGCTTAGTTAAAATTAGATCAGCAGCCGAATCCCTTATTATTTAATAAAATTTAGGGGCACTTAAACTTTTCCTTAGCTTTTAGTCAGTTACTAAAGAATCTAGGCTTTCAGAGTAAGTTAACCCAGGGTTTCAAGTTTCCAATTCTGGACGTTAAGCTTAAGGAAGGGATTCTAAAACAGAGTAAATATAAACCCTATGGCTGAAAAGCGGCGCATTACTAAGTACCGGGACTGCGGATGGCATTCGGACTTTCACATTGTTTGGTTTCATCCTCAGTATTTCTTTATTAGTCTTCACCGGAAATTCATTATTCATTGGGGTTTTTTTACGTTCCTTTGTTCTAGATATTGGGTCAAGATACATAGAGTATGAAAAAAGAAAATTAAGAAGAGAACTCTATCTATGAAGATTACTAAGAAGGCTCTCAAGATACAGCGTAAGATATTGATACAGAATATTCTAGCTCTAAAGAAAGTTTGGGCGATAAGATTCCTGATGTGTTTATAACTTACGACTTAGTGACTCAAATTAGAAAGCGCTTTCCACCGTCTGATACACACACCTGCAAATAAAAAAAAGTCTATAAATTAACAAACCGCTTGTAAAAAAGAATTCCTATTTATAGATTTTCTTGCTCTAGACTCCTCTTAACCAAATCAACTACACTTTCCATTTCCTGCCCTTAATCCGGGAACCCCTTTATTTATATATTAGACCTAGTCCTCGAAGAAAAAAAGACTCTTTCCTAGCGCCCTCGTTTCTTCATAGCCTTCAAAGCCTTATTTCCTTTTCTTAGGAGTCTTCTTTATAGCTATACCTTTGGCAAGAACCTTCCTTAAAACTCTTTTCTTAAGACCAAAAAAACTTATTAGAAAATATTTAGTACAAAACTCTCTTAAATTCCTCCTACTTACCCGTTTAGGGACCCCTGTTTGACAATCTTTCATTTCTAGATTCCTAAGAGATTTTTAGGGAAAACCTTGCTTCTTTTTAAGTTAGACCTTAGCCACTCGACCTAAACAAATTAGATTTTCGGTATATCTCTTGTATAATGTATAAACCCGATTTTTAGGCTCTAAGTTCCTTATCTAGAATAGCGAACGTGGGGCCTTTTTGTACGTTTTATCAAATTTTCGTGCGTTTTTAGGCATTCAAAGCCCCTTTTATAGATCTCACCCTTTTTTTCTGGGCTAGAGGGACTTAATTAGAGACTCCTTCTTTATTTATTTATAGTATAGATAAAGTTTACGAATGGCACAGAATATGGAATAAAAATACCTAATGGCCTTCTTTTTAGAACGAAGGACTCTTTCTATAATTATCAATTTCAGTGCCAATTCTAGTGAAACTTAAGAAAGAAGACCCAATAAGTAAGCAACTTTCTATTCCCTGTCAAAAAGACTGAGAACTTCAACCCCAACTTCTAGTCTCTGTACCTTGTTTGCTACTCTTACCCATAAAGGGTTTCCGACTACCTTTAGCTTTTCTATGAGATATGCCTTCCCTACCTAGACCGATCTTCCTAATCGCTATACTTGCTACTTTCATCTTACTCTTTGTCTTTTGGAAAAAGCCGTCTTGATAATACTCCATTTTTTAGGCGTTTAGGTTAAGAAACTCCCTCCTATTTAAGACCTATTCTCTTCCCAGACATATTGCTTGACTTGAAAATCCTTAGGAACAAATATCTTAATAGGGGACTCCCTTAGCTGTTACCTAACTCTGAGAATGGGTCAAGCAGATTCCTACTCTTTATCCTTAAAGTTTTCACTTAATTCCTTGTCGTCTTGTAAAACCAATTGAAAGATTTCTAACCCCTGTAGTGCTCGTCTACTAAAAAGAAAATCAGAAAACTATAATGTGTATTCACTTAAATCTAGGTACGACTTAAAAACTGAAGATATCCGAGACTAAGGCCCTAAAACTTCGCTTGCTTGAAAGCTTAAGGATACAGTCCTAAAAAGGGCCCGTCTAATACCCGCTGCTTATTGACTTACTTGCTTTTTACTTTGTATCCATTATGATATGAGCGAGCTAGTCAAGGCAAAGGTTCTCTAAGGGAATAAAATCTAGTAAAGTAGCACTTCATTTCTCCTTTGCCGAGCTTAAGGGTTAGCTCCTCCGGAATCCTAGGGTATCTTCTAGCTAAGTTTTCATTTGTATTTGGATTGAATGATGCTATTCTTAGACAAGGTATCCTGTTTGTTTTCTAGTTAAAAAAAGGGATTCTGCTTAATACTAAAAACTGGTAGGGATTAATGAGTTTTCTTGACTTCCCTAATAAAGATATACCTATACTTTTTACTAATTAAGAGTATCCAATTCTTTAGGTATTCGAGTAAGAGCTGCTAATTACTTCTTAAAAATGTATTTATTTGAGAGCACTTCTTGTAAATAGTATGTACCCCCATAATATAAAGCATAATATAAGGGATAATTTACTATAGTTTTTGTATTTTAAAACTAAAGGGCTCCAGTAAAAGAGTAGAAATCCGTAGGAAAGCTCCGCTACTTTTCTAAAAAGCTTTTGTATTGTGGTATTTTCAGCTCTCCGTTGTAGGAATTTGAAAGTTTGTAAATGTAACTTACTAGGTAAGTATTGGAATTTTAAAAAAGAAGATATTCTGTTTATGAACTTGTAGTAAATATTTTTTTTTCAATAAGAATACTCGTTCTTGTAAAAAAGGAAAGATTAAAGAAACTGGGCCTAAAAAATAATATGCCTAATTAGTGTTAACAAATTGGTTGTAGGCTTCCTCTCAAGGGTTGGGATTTGTTGCTACTTTATTTCTTTTTAATCAGCCTTTAACAATTAATAGGCAATCTAGTTCTGGTTTTAATAATGAATAAAAACTCACAGTCCATCCCGAATTTAATAATACAAGGAATGGTAATTTGAATCAGGCCCGACCGGATATAATACGAACCCTTAGTCAAGTGAGTCCTATGAGTACTCCTAAGATTACAGAACAAGCTAACTAGCCTATACTTCCTAATTTTAGATATACTCGTAGCAGAAACCAAAGTTAGAACTCCTGCCTTTTAATAGGAATATCGAATATTCATTACTTTTGGGTTTAAGCTATTAATTAATATTGAAAAAAGAATTCCTTTTAGCTTACTAGTTAGTACTTTCTTTTATATTTGCTTCAAAGTGGACTCTATATCCCATAATTATTAATTTTTTTGTGTATACTAGAATAGTCTCTAGTTTTTTTCACTTCTAGGATTTAACAAAATAAGTATTTGAAACTCTAATGGATAACTGAGAAAAAAACCTAACTACGAAACTCATATAAAAAGACTTCATTATTATTAAGGAAATAAAGGAAAAAAGATTCTCAAGACTTCTGTATTTTTTACTTATTGTTTAACTTACAAACTCGAATATATAGTTAACCGAATGAAAAGAAAACAGACACCCGCAACTTTTGTGTAGAATCCCTTGGGCTTGACTACAGAAAAGTCTCAGGTCTGGGTTATTTATAAATATAGAAGACATTGTTACTTTTCTAAACTAAAGCATACGACAGGTCGGCAATTACTAAAGAATCTTAAGAATCCCTAGACCTCATAATACTAAATAATACTAAATCTAAGTGTAACCTTTATTAACTAAAGCAACTTTTTTACAAAAGACTTCAAAATGAAAAAAGAACTTCCTATCTCAGATACAAAAGTGTTTCTACCTGATATCCCGGATATACCCTATAAAAGCTAGTTAAAAACAGAGTACCAATTTTAGACTTTGTTGTATCGTTATAACAACCCAAACTTAAGGGGTTCTCGTAGGACCCGGATCCACAAATTTTCAGGAAATCACTTATATAGAAAGATTAAAGCCTCTAGCTAGAAAAGGGTTTTCTATTTTTCATTTTACAAGGATACCAAAGTGCAAGTCAGTACTTTTTTATATGAGTGGTTTTAACTCTTTTCAAAGATATAGCGAGTTTGAAGGTCCTTGAAGTTGCATTTCTCTTTTTCCTTATGGAAGTATAAGATGAGTTTTAATAATAATTAAGTAAATGAAATTCTTTAGGTCTTGTACTTTACTTTTCATGTGGTACGTACTTCGAGTAGGAAATTCGGAATATATAAATAGAATATCTCTCTAGTATTTGGTGGGTATGAATGAAAACTCTAAATTAAGGGGCATAGGATTCCCTTGTTACATTGTACATACGAACTTCAGCCTTGCTTTTCAAACTATCTTATAATGCCGTAACTTTTTATTAATGAGAAGTACTGTATCTCACTTTGACAACTCTTTCATAAACGTAGCAACGTGAGTTTAACTCTTTTATTTAGCAGCTGGGCTTTACGTATTTTAAATTACCTTTTCCTTTGTAGAGCTATCAATCACCACTGCTTTGTTTCTGTAATAGAATTTAAGATCTAGGGATCCCAGGACATTATTATGCTTATTTACTTTCTGAATAAATACTTTTTAAGTTTTACAAGGGCACTCAATTCTATTTGAGGATTCTCGCAAGGGATTTAGAGTTTTCGTTGATGTAAAGGATATAAGGTTCCGGTCTAGTATTGTTAAAACAAATTTATCTTGTTTATGTCTTTTAATATAGAAAAATAGAATTAGGATCGCTAGAAGAACCACTAGGAAAACCCTTTTTTCTTCTTTATTTACTTTGTATTCCTCTATACAATTTGAATTCTTATACATTATACAATTACATTATACAATACATCTCTCTGTTACCCAATTCTCAAGAACTTGCTTAACATCAGTAAGGTGTACCTTTATTTGAGTTGTTTTATTAGTAGGAGAAATCCTTTGTTGTAACCCCCATTCTTTTCTTGTTATGAAAACTCTTTAATTATACACATTTGTTGTCATCATACCTCTTATTCCTCAAAGATATACTATCGTTCTTTAGTTACCGGGCAACAATCCTTTCTTTTTCAAGGTATTCTATTTAGTTTATAGCCCTTTTCTCTAGTAAACTGCTCCTTTTGAAACTTAAATACTTAACTTCTTGAATTAATATTTAAACAAGAATCCGTGCACAAGGAAACTCGGGTCATTTAAAGAAGCATATTTTTGGATCTCAGGGAAAAGAAAAGCTTCTGGACTGGACTTTATACTTCTTTTTACGCGGATACGCTAAAAGGAATTGATTTACGTTATTTTGAGCTCAGGAAATTCCATAACTTGGTGCTACTAAAGTAGAATAAGGGGTACCCCGATGGAACTTATATAGTATAAGATAACAAACATCAGAAGAATGAAATTCTTTTAGTAGGAACTAAGGATTTAATGGGTTTTGGTTTATGAATAAGTCTGAGTTTGATTTATAAATTAGGAAAGCTCATAAGGTTTGGTAAAAATACCTTTAGGATGTACAGTTCAGATATTGACAAGGCTCTCCTCGAAAGTAGGGCCTTTTTTTGCTATGCCGTTAAATCTTATAACTTGATATGAAAAGGTATACTATACTCCTCTTAACAATGCGCTTACTAATGTACCCTATCCCGGATTCGATATGTAGAATTTTTCTAGGTCTAGTCTAGCCGATAAACAATTTTCTAACTGATGTACTACTGGTTAATAAGAGTCAAAAGTTCTAAATTTGTATTTATTTGTCTTATCCTATATTTATACTTATTCTGTGTTCTTCTTTTTCAAAAAAGGTACCACAACAAATCCTGCAAAGTGGATGCAACTGTATCAGACTCGTGTAAAAGTCAAATTATTATAGAAAGAATCCCAGTTTCCCGCATAGTAATAATTTAATATAGCCCTATGCTACCTTATATACGAAAAAAAAAAGACTTTTAATCCTATAGACTTTCAGAGTTCCCAGAGAATTCTTATCTCTTCTCTAATTGAATTGGATCTCTTACTTTCTAGCATCAACCTCACTTGACTGGTTAGGAATTAATAATCAATCAGGAATTCTTTTTTTTTATAGGCATTAATACAAACTATTTAATAAAAATTTATAAAAAGCTCTTGGACTCTCTCCATTTATATAATGTAGTGACTCCAAATTGAAAAGCTCAGACGTTTGTCTTAATCAATATTAGATATTATAAAAGCCTTTTATCTGTTACGTTTTATAACAAGCTAGTTAGTTTCCTAGTTTCTTTTTTTTAATAAAAGCCCTGGAATACCTAGTAATTTAGGATTACTTTAAGTTCACCTAAATATAATGAGTACTCCTGTTATCTAGATATCTTCTTTAAAAATTTTCTCAGAACCTAACGTTAATACAAGACTCTTTAAAGTAAAGAAAGGGAGCGCTGCAATATTGCCAAGTGGTTGGCACGAGACTTTGTTTACATTCACTATAGTTAGATTCGAGACTTTCATACGACTAAAAAGAAACCCAATATTTAACTCTTTGCCTTGTTAGGGAGCTTGATCTAATTGGAGTAGCATAAAGGACATACGAATAACTCTATAAGACATGTAGAATAGGTCCAAACCCTGAACAAAAAGTTAAACGAGGCTTATCCCGTATTGAAATTTTATAGATAAATTTATTCCAGTGCTTAAAGAAAAGATTTGTAATATTATAGCTTATAACCCAGACTTTTCTTGACTTAGCCATATTTAATTAGTTTTATCCACGAGGACTAGGGGATCCTTTTATTATATTCCTCAAAAAAGCCGCTAATCGTTTGCTCCTTTAGTATCTAACTATTCATATACTATATATCAGTATTTATTGAAACTTTTTTAAGAGCTTAAAAATGAGAGGTACCCCTGCTTAAGAGTCCAAGAAAGCTTCCGATTATGTTTTAGATAAATAGATAAGTAGTTACTACAACCGAAGCCTCAAACGCGAACCAAGTTAACTAATATTATTCTTTACACTTTCATTAAAGACTTTAGTCCACCCTACTGTGCTTATGTCTTAATGTTGCTAACCCTGGATCGATGTAATTCCTACTTTCATTAGGTAAGACAAAGAGTCATGAGCTTGTATGTCATAGGTTCGAACCCTGCATTCAATATTTAATCCTGTACCCATACGTAAAGTAAAAGCTTTCTACTTTTAGGAGTTGTAAAGCACTTTATTAAAGATTCCACACTATATTGTACTGTTTGAAAGACTTAACGTAAAAAGAGAGTCTTGTAGATTTACCTGCTAATGTATATTTTCCTAATCCTTTTTTCTGCATTCTGCTATTGGATGTCTTGTTTAGGTACACCTACTTTCTGTACTTCCTGTATGTAAAAAAGTCTCGCGTTTATGCTTAGTCAAATTACAATGAATTTAATTGAAAAATTGAAGTCTTTTTATGCTCTCTTTTTCTTTTAAAAAGGTTTCGTTGTAATATAGTTTATTTAAGGAGTCTTTATTGAGTTTCGTGCTAGTACTATTGATACAAAGCAGGAAAAGATTCATTAAATTAACGGGTAATTTTGAGTCTTGTATTATTGGATTTGAGTAGTATCAAGAAATTTGATTATACTACTAAACACAGGGTATTTTACCTGACCTAGCCGAAATTCTTTTAAAAGTTCATCCTAGTAAGGATGTGTGCCCTAGTCTCACGTAGGCCTTAATTCGCTATGCAAAAGCAACTGCGTAGTGTTATGCAAAAAGTTGCATATAATTAAAAGTTTAGAGAATTGCCTGTAGTTTATTACTATCATAAGTGAGGAGTTCCTTTCTTTTGGTTATTCATCCGGAGTGCGTCCATTTAAGTTTCTAGAGAAGCTACTTTACTTTAATATCGTCAATAGTATTCAATTTTAACAACTCTTTGCCGAAGTCCTGTAATCAGTGGTTCGAATCCTATTCATTGTTAGAAACTAGATTTTGTTGGTCGTAGTATTCCTGTAAGCTCTGGAGACTCTGGGTTTCCAATTCTCGATAAGGTAGAATTTGACTTTTTTAAGTAAAGTACTTTGCTAGTGTTATTGAATAAACCTAACCTGTTACAACCCACTTTTAAATACCTTTTTTTTATTCTAAGATTTTCTCATTAGTACTTGTTACATCTTAATTTTCCAACACTGTTATCTAAATTTAAACTTATCCAACATACTTATGTTATGCAGTAAACTCTTTCTTACTTTCCGTAGACTCTTTAGGGTAGGTATTTTGTTGAACTGAACATAAGCTTGACCGCTATACAAGATATGAAATCTTACCCACTGAGCCAAACAGTCTACATATTTAAAAGTTTTCTTTTAGAAATCCCTAAAAAACCGATTATCAATGGTTAATCTTTAGTCATTTTGTTTCCTACACTATGACTGAATCTCAAGGTTATAGAATTATATTATAGAATTTTGTTATCGAGTTATAGAAAAAGAGAAAAGGGACTTGTATAGGATAGGAAAAGGCTTGTCAGTAAGCAAGGAATAGAGGCAAGTCAACAAGAGCAAGAGGTGCTATAGGATTAGAACCAGTGTTTTATTATGTTTCTGGTTCTGGATATTCGGACAGTCAAGTTTTATGGGTTAAGGTGAAGCTGAAGTCAGGCTTTCGATAAAGGTATAGCGAGGGAGAAGTTCCCTCTTGTTGGTGGCGCTCTCTCTATTTTACTTTGGGGATGGGTAGGAGATTCTTTTCTTTTTAGGTTAGACTTTATGGGAGAACTTGATCTAGCTAACAAGGCTAAAAAACATAGTAGAATCGGGTGCTAAATAGATCGAATAGGAAAGTAATCGTTAGCCCAATAGCATAAAAGGGTCCCTCTGGATAATGGTTTTGGCATTGTTTCATTTGATCTGTAAACTTTTTTACGGGCTTTGACAGGCAAACTTGTTTGAAGTCTTATTGGCTTGCTCTAGTCTAGTGTAAGAATAAAGTAGAGTCGAGTCTAGGAAAGGGGTCAGGTCACAGAGAACAAATTGAGGGTTATCCAGTATTATCAAGGGGAGGATCTAAAAAATTGTAGTGGTTTTTACAGAATAGGTCTGGGGAACAGGGGTATAAGCTCCTAATGGGATGCAGAATTCGTCGGGGATGCAGAGTTTAAATCGGATAGGTTGTCAGGTCCTATGGTATAGGGTACTCTAAAAGGGGACTCTATTAAGAAGAAAGTAGGTATAGAGGTTCCCTAGTCTGACCTGAACTAGGGGTGCTTTGGGATTCTAAAGAAAGGTAGGGTAGCTCTAGAATGTCTGAACTCGAATGAGAAAGAGGGTCTAATGTAAAATCAGTTTGTTCAAGAGTTCGTGTTTGAACGATCAGAAATTGCCTTACAAGAAAAGGGAAGGTAAAGAGTTCTTGGGGAGTCCTTTATGTTAGCTATTTCACGAGGCAGGGAATGAAGAAATAGGTAGAAAGAGAAAGTCGGAGGTCAAGCTCGTCTATTGGGATTTGAGTAAGATAAGTCTAAATTGAAAGGATTTCCGGGGTTTCTCTTAGTTAGTATAGAAGGCGGGGGTAAGCTTTTTTCTAGAATCAATTTCTAAGCAAAACCTTTTTGTTTAAGAGGAAGAATACTAGTTTGATGTAGTAGTACAAGGCTCTCTCTTTTGGAAAGACTCAGCGTCTCTGTTTTCTTTTGACTGACTTACTTGACTTCTTTTGGTTTTGTTTTATCTTCTGTATTTGATTAGGTTTATTAGCAAGAGTAGGGGTAGGGTGGAGCTTCAAGCGATCCAGGTGGAAATAGAAAGCCTTATTAATTATACAAGTACGCGGTGTTTCTAAACAAGAGTCTTCTAATCTCTAACTAGTCAAGCTAATGGGGAATCTTGGTTATGAGAGTCCCAAAAGTATTCAATATACCCTTGATAAAGGAAGGAATTTCTAGTAACTAAACTTTTTCCAAAGTAATACGAATTTAGTGTCTTCCTGAATTTGAAGTTTAGTAGGTTTCATAACTAGATAACAAAGGTCTATTAGAGTTTTCTTTATTGGGATAGAGAGACTTCAAAGGGTTACTCTAAACAAGACAAGGCTGGGCAAGTCCCTATAAACTGAAATAGGTCAATGGATTGGCAAATTCACTTGGGGAGGTTGGGTTCATAAGAAAGGTATAGGTACCGCTTAGATAGGTATAGCGGCTTGGAAAGAGGGGTATGAAGACTAATCTATCAGAAAGGTATCCATCCATAAAGAGTCAGCTAGAGTCTAAACTAAGCTTTCTTTTTCATAATGAATTGAGGCAGTTCGTTAAAGAAAAGATTTAGGATAGCAAAAGCGAGAAGCTGAGTGTGTCGCCGGTCAAGTCGTTTGTTTTCAGCTACGAAAGGGGTTTAGTAAACAAATTTGAAAGAGAATAGAGAATAAGGTAGATTTCGGGTAGGGTAGTAGGGAGAATCTTTTAAGAAAAGGGACTAAGCTAAGGTGGGCATAGCTCCGAAGAAAGGTCAAGCTCTGAGGAAAGGGATCGCAAAAGAAGTAAAATCGAATAGGGGGAGCCCTAATAAGTATCTAAACTGACGATAAATGACATCGGGGCGTTGCAGGAAAGCGTTTGGGTTGTTGGTGTAAAAGTCAGTTTCTTGGGTTCCAATTCTATAAAGTAAGTAGTAGAGTGAGAGGGTTTTACGTGGATATATCTTTCCTAGCTTTCGGGGTAATAGAGTTCAGTAGTCAGTAGGGAGGGTCTCTTAAAAAGTACTAAATAAAGGACCCAGCTCTAAGAAAGGGATTTAAAAAGACATTAGCAAAGGCTGTGAAACGGGTCAAATAGGTAATAAATCAGTACCTCAACTGCAAATAAACGAGATTTTAGATAGCAATACGGGGATTACGAACTACCACAACTGGCAATAAATGACATTCTAGAAAGTCCGTTTGGTATTGTTTTATTTAAGATGTAAACCCTTTTTCTTTTCTTAGCTTTTACAGTAAAGCCTTTCATGAAAATAAAGTCAGTATTTGCTTAGAGAGGGTAAAGAATGTACGAATTTGGCGGGCTCCTTCTTTGTTTTAGTGGTTAGTGGACGGAAAAGCTCTTATAGATAGTGTAGATAGTGGGTTTTCATATTCTTGTAATAAAGAAGAGAGTTTTGTTCTCCTTTCGAATCCGGCTTTTTGTTCTTGTAGTTACTTAGGAAGGGGAGCTAGGAAGGGACAAGTTGTTTTCTAATTAACTGAAGCTAATAAAAGGGTATTAAGAGGGACCTCTATAGTAGTTTACCCTTTGTTAAATACGAGTTCTGAGGTATCAGATA
>JAYMTE010000443.1:0-18242 GCA_036897545.1 Pelargonium fulgidum
AAAAAAATTCGTGAGGGTAGTAAACTGTAAAAGGTGTCAACTACAGGGTAGTAAACCGTAATTTTCCCTTTTATTTTATACTCTAATACCATATTTACATATGCTACAAAATGAAAATGATTCAGAAAACAAGTAAATGTGGATAAATATTACTCGAGCTTCTTTCCATTTACATCAAACTGTAAACGGGAGTAAATATGGGATTTTGCATTTTCTTTCCCTTTCGGCACAATGGAATGCATGTAAGTTTTGACGATACTGCACGCAATGGCTAATGATATATATACATAATAACATCATAAATTACATAACAGAAAGTCACATGACTCCATAGTTCATATTGCAGAAAACTAGTATCTCTTGAGATTGCCTCAACATCAGACCATGCTGAAATCTAATGTTGCTAACAACTTCATGCTTTTCTCATCCAATCCGAGTTGTCAGATTCACTTGGCAAATCGGAATGTCCACTCAGCAGCTATCTGATCGTGCTTTGCTCTGTCGGCTAAATACAAGTGGGCAATGCCAGGAACAAGTGGATTATCTGCAATAATTTTTGCACTTTTCTTCAGTTCAGCATTCGTAACTTTTTTTACAAATAACCCTTAATGCAACCAGAAATGAATAAAGGTTTGAAAAACTTACAAGGGTCAGGGTTGGTGAAAACTGATCTGATTGCAAGTAGGACCTTTGTAATCGTTAAAGCTGGACTCCAACTATCCTTCAAAATATCTAAACTAAGGTTGCCAGCAGAATCAACGTTGCAGTGGTAGATTCGAGTTTTGAATACAACCTACAAACCCAAACTTATAACTGAAACAGAAGAGAAAGGAAATATATGATGAAAAAAATACATGCAATCATGATATGAATATATTTTGCTAACAGTGTGAAACTATATAAGCTGTACAATTCATATTGTTGACATTCAATGTATTCTTTATTTTGGATCCAACATATGTGCGAGCAGGCCTCATACATACTCTTTTTTTTTTCCCTAAAAGGGAAGAGTTTATCATCTAGGAAAGCTATACCAAATCCCGTTCCCGCATTGTTCAATTAGAGAGGCAATGTACCATCCATTTATTCAATTAATATCTTAGTCTCATTTTCGTATTTAAATTGCTTTTTTAATGTTTCCAACAGTAGCTTTCTTGTCATTCTAAGCGTTTATATCGCTCCTGGATTTTGGAAACATCACGCAAGTGTTTTTTACCCGTTAAGCTGAGTATAGTAGAACCCCAAACACAATTTTCATTTATTTAATTGACCAAGAGAAGCACATAAAAGGCAAAAACTAATGTTATTATTGAGCTACAGTGTAAATGGTGGGAAAGCATAAAATAAAAACCCCAACTTTGTTTGGAAAATGACTTAGTTGTTATAATAGTGCAAGTGGTGGGAAAGGAAGCTTATAAGTGAGTATAATGTTTCCCATTCACTCCAAAAAGACTCGATTAAGGTACGGCAGGGAATCACAGAGTCTTAACATTTTATTATATTCACATCTATCATATAGGCTTATAATATCACATCAAATTAAACCAAATTGGACAGGACAACAACAAGAGAGGACCAAATCCATTTATACTTACAACCCTTGACATGCATATGTACACAAAGACTAGATCAGATGAACTGTATTAAATGCATAAACTATTATATGGGGTCCATAGGTTGATCCAATTCATGTGGATACTGAAAAGGTTGTCTGCGTACACTCAAAGTTATTCTTATCTGAAGGGTGGTGTCAGGATCTCCTCATCAGATAAGGAAAACTAAATAAATAAAATACTCCTCCCAACCCAAATAAATGTCCTTGGTTACTCTTGATACAACAATGTCAACATTAAAAACAGCAAATCAGACTTTGACAAGTGACTTATTTGAGACACACTAGAAATACTTATTAAATGACAGGGAGCACAAATGTATAAAGTCAGGTAAACTTATTATCAGTATGTATGCAATCTAACATCTTTGAACACTTAGTTACTCAACATTTGTCATCTTCTTCTACTAAAAGAACTTGAGCAATGAGACAGAAGTATGTCACATCAAGATACATGGAGAGACTTAGTGAGAACATTTTACTAAACGAAGATCCCAACCTTCTGAAGTTGAGTGTCAAGGGCCCCTATCATAACTATTAGCATGGCCATACTTGAAAATCAGAAAAAGGTTTTCATGGTAAAATGTTAAATTCAAGTTGTAGTGGACTTGTAGTTCATTGTGTCTCCTAAACCCCCAACTGGTGCTCTTTTCAATGCAATGAGTAGGTTATGTTCAACTTCTAACGCATTCTGTTTCCTAAGTACTCTTCGTTTTTCAAAATGAGATTGCTGCTATTTGTAAATATATCTAGGAATGATTGAAAATCCCAGACATCAGGCCTTCAAATATACTACAATTTGAGTATAAGCATGCAATTCTAATGTGTATTGCTTAGCATATCTGTCTGTGTCACAACTCAAGTATGCAAGAAAGTCAGTATTGCTTAGCAATTTCCATTAATTAAGACAGAAGTTTACCTTTGGAGGTTTGAATGGATAGTCACTTGGAAATGTAATGTCGAGAAAAAATATGCCGCCTTGGTATGGTGATCCTACAAAGACAAACAAGAAGTTTTGAAATGCAGGTCCTATGCGATGCCATAAGTTTTTCTCATTATCATAAAAGAAGACAACAGTTGGGACACTGAACGTCTAAAAACTTGAATCTTAACTGTTAAAAAAATGACATCCAGGCAAATCATTGACAAAGCAGTCAAGTTTGAAACTCACACAAAGATGGGATTACAAAATTAAAGTCTGATTTGAAGCCAAAAATTTGATTCTTCAGTGGGTTCGTTTAACACAACGACACAACATTATGTAATTTACACAGAAATCTGGGATTAATTCATTAGGAATCAAATTATAGGGGAAGTGCAGCGGACAATCACGCTGCAGCACGAGTAAAACTCTGGAGAGTTGAAGTTGAGATTTGGGATTGTAGCAAATATCCTCAAGTGCTACAGCACAAACGCGGCTGTCCCCAAATGCACGGCCCATTTCCTACACCACACACCCGTGCGTCCCAGCCCAAGCCACACAGAACTCTCTTGTTCTGCCGTGCAAAGCTTGGACCCTCTTGCACGTCCCTTCTCCATCGTACAACAGTACGTGACTTCCCAGCAGCACGCTTGCCCGTTCTCAACACATACAACCATGAAATTCATCTAGGCCATGTGTGCACTTGTTTCACGCCAAAAGTGCCTAGGCGTGACTCCCTCTTTACAGTGTACGCATGTTTGTGATGCCAATCGCCAGGGCGACCCTGCGTCCCTTTTTGCTCAGAACTAGCATGAGGATTTGTTCTTCTCATGCGATTTCCCTTCCTCCTTGTGAATTCTCTCATGACCCCCCCAGGTGCTTCCTAAGGTCCCATACGCACCTTTGGCAGTGGATCCCTCACAATCATTATTACATTTCACAATGGGTCACATATAATGGTTCATGCTTCCAACCTTCCACTACTAAAATGTCAACCTTATTAAAAGGGTTTGCCTTCTATCATCTTCTATGCTCAAACCTAGCATGAGGATTTATTCCTCTCATGTGGTTTTCTTCGCGTCCCATTCAGGGTCAAGGACTGGATCGAAACATATATAATGATTTGGGCTTCCAATGTTAGAAGGTCATTTTATTAGAAGGGTTTGGCTTGGACCAATATATTTAGCTCATTTATTTTATATTTATTCAATGTGGGACTTTAATACCTATTTCAACAATCATCACATATGCCAAATACTTCAATAGAAATAAAATGGTTCTCCCACAATGAACTCCCATTGCCATCGGTGAAAGGCACTTCTCAAAAAGAGAGAATTCCCCACAAGGGTTGAGAACCTGCTATGCCTATGCACATATGGTAAGCAAAGTCTTTCGACCCACCTCACAATCTTGGTACACTGTAAGCCCATAAGGGAGTTGTATCACCTAGGTCTGTTGGCCAGTCACAAAGGATTCCAAGGACATACGATAACTTATTAGGCCACATCTTCTCTTTTCTACTAAATAGAGTTTAACGCAATCACATTGGTATTACTATGAATACTCCGCTTCCATGTAGTGACTAACATTCTCACTTCTCTACTTTTGTACTTATGTAGTGCTCTCAATTCATAGGTAGAGATTTATTCTCACGCCAGAGACGAATGTCAAAACATACGCATTGGCTTTCACTCAACACATGTGTTCTTCTGTTTCAAATTCCAAGATCTCATGAAGATTGAAGATTTGATGTGAATTTAACTGTTGGACGACACTCAAGAAGAAGTTATTTTAGAAGCCAAGGTTATTTACGGTGCAAGCGCACAATGGCGCAAACTCATTTTGAAGCCACGGCGCAAGGCGCAACGCTTAACGATCGCCTTTTGAAAATAAGGCACACATAGATACTTAAAATAATATATATATTCTAGGGCGTATTTAATAGATTTCCATGTTTTGTTGCTGATTTTTTTTCAATAGTTTCTGTTTTGCTACTTTGATGATCTCCATTGGCTGTTGTTTTGCCGCTTTCCAAAGGTGTTTGTAGTGCTCTTAAATTGATGTTGTGCTTATGATTTTATAATAGAAGATGAAGAATTTGAATTTAACTTCAGAAGGTTATAAGTTTTGGAATATGTAAAATCCGTGCATGTATTTACTGCATGCAACTTTTCTTTTGTTATTTGAATTCTGGTTACCTTAACTATAACCCTAGTAGTATAAACCTATGGAGTTTAAACTAAAAAGTTAAAAAAAAAAAAAAAAAACTAAAATATAGTTCATTTTGAATATGGCGCGCTATTTTTGCGCCGCGCCATGAGCCTCGTCAAATACTGCAAGAAAGGCGCGCCTTCTCAAAATTGCCACGCCTCGAGTAGATTATGGCAACGACCCTGCGTCGCGCCTTGCGCCATGGTGCACACCATAGTTTGCCTTTCACAACACCAAGCTAAGCTATGGGACACTGTGCATCACTATGGAAATTGTTTGTGAACTAAACCTTGATGGTTAATTTCCAGCTTTTCAACAAAGCACCTAATATATTACTTGCACGAAAACTAATTGATATGAAAAATATTAAAATGGATCCATTGAAGAGAAGTGTGTGCTTAGGTTATTGCCAAAAGAGAAACTCGGTAATGATGAAATCATTAAGACCAGCAATCTTAAACCCTCCATTTATGGTTTAAAATCATAAAGGAACTACAAGAATAAGTTGTAAAGAAGATGCCAACAACTTCAAAACCTTTAAAGCAATTTTAATAGATGTATGGAATGAAAGATATCGTATGGGATGTATATAACCATCGCAAGCCACCTCGAAGGAAATGGTGGAAAATGGATAAATTCAATGACAGTCACAAGATACAGAGCAAATATAATATGGAACAGAAAACAATTAGGTTGCGTTTGAGAACATGGATTTGATTTGAAATTTTGGATCTGAAATGTTGTGTTTCAAATATAAATATAATGTTTGGAAAAATATAGAATTTCAAATGATAAGGTAAGAGCTATCATTTGAAATCTCATGTTCTAAGCATGTTTTGAATGCTATTGGATTTGACCCAAATCCAAATCCAAATTCTTGGAGTTCCCAAACACTTCATTTGACTCAAATCCAGCATTTCAAATCAAATGATGGTTACCAAACACAACATTAAGAGATTTCTATGGCAAACAAACATAGCCAGCCGATACACTCTATAATCCATGGTCAAGTAACCAAGAACAGTTAAGTACCACAAAACAAAACAAAAAGTTTGGCTTTTAATCATTATAATGAGCCAATTCAAAACTAATAAGGTTCTAAAGTACAACTAGTCTGCTTCCTGAGATGATAATATTCAACAAAAATCCAATGTACCCAACAATGTTCACAACTAATTTGTTAATTTCTGAAACAAAATGAACCCCAGAGATCTGTGTATGTAAAATTAAACCAGAACATTAACAAAGAAGTGGCCCTTTGACTCAATTCCTAAAGAACCCATTTCTCAAAATTGTCAAAATTCTGATTATGATAAAACCCAGAGGAGCATGAGAGTGAAATTGAAGTAGATTGGTAACAAAGAAGTGATTTTTAGTTGAATTGCTAAGAGAAAAGAGGGAAGTGAACCTGGGGGACCAATGATGGTGGAGACCCAGTGGTAAAGGTTGTCACCTTTGGGGCCAGCAGAGCAATCGGGAGGTGGGTCCACGTTGAGCTCCGCCATCTCCCTCTGAATCCTCTTCCCGGAGGTCGAAACTGACGTTGTTGATGCCCACGACGTCGTAGCGGTGGTCGAAGACGACACAATGCCTGAGTTGTTCATTTCCACACACACCAACGATTCTTAGAGACTGTCTCTTCGAATTAACTAATGAGCAAATATACCCCTCTGCCCTCCCCTTCAGCTTCTGCCATATTTCAAATTTTACCCCCAAGTAAACGGTCTACCTATAGCACTGCACGGGTCGATACACGCACAACACCTAATATTCATTCTTTCGGCTCAACAAAGGGTTTTCGATCTCTATGCATTTGACCGCTCCATTAGAAATTTACTCGCCCCTATCATACTCTAGTTTTGTAGTTTCCATCGCCTTGTCAGGGTTGAGCCCTGCAATCTAACGGGGGGACTGAAAAATCCACCGATATACGCTTTACATCCAATCATTCTGGATGTTAATACGCTCTAAACTCGATTTGGACACATAATTTCCAATTCGGAAATGTAACTTGATTCCGTTCAAATGTCGCAGGCACCATTTAGATTGTAACACTTCATTGAAAGTCAACAGAAGTGTTTTCTTTGTTTTGTTGCAAAAAGAAACAATCATTTCTGCAAGTAATTAAGTAGTATTTACCCAAATCCTAAACTTGTCAGGATCTGTCTTCATTAGGTAATGAATTAATGTCAAAGGAACAAAATCAATGCCCAACTCTATTAAGCTGTCCAGTATTCAGAAGAAGAAAGTTGTAGTAGTTACTGGAATATTACAGTGAAACCAAATTACATTACATGCCCCATATGAGAAAAATGTGCAAGCAAAGACAAAATTTATGATGAAAAGAATGCACCAATATTTCCAGTCAGAAATTCCAAAAAACCAATTACACTAAACAGCTGCTCAACTCAACAAATTTGGTGTCAAAGGAATGCTACGAGCGCAAGACATGTCGCCAATACCACTAACACAAATTCAGGAGCTTGCCGGTTTGAATTTCCTATCAAGGGGCTCACAGGTCCAAATGCTGTAGGAGATGTACCCCCACTCGTGTTTGAATTCATACTGTTCCAAATAGGACATCACGGTTAGCAATGTACACACAAACGGTAAAATTCTAGTACAGTGTTTGGGTTTCTCACCTTCCTGTAAATATACATGATCCATAGCCTGCAAGTGACATCCACCACAACAAAATCATTGTTAATACGAGAAAAAGGTTATGCATGCTTTGTTCATACATACATGTACGTCATAAAATTTTCTAATTTTGCGTTATGACCATTTGTTTTAATACAGTAGATGCTTAAACAATGTTTTGCAACATCATACTTTAATGTATATGATAGAGTCCAAGAATCGGTTTTCAACTAAAACATGCAAATGGAAAAATACTCCTTCCATCCTCCAATTTCGATATTGTTCAAGCTTATGCATATTTATGGTTAAAGATCATCTAATCTAGAACATCTCTGTCCATAAAAACGAAATCTAATGCGAATCACATTGCTTAAAGAAAACAACTGACATAGAGTACATCTCGGCACTATATAGAAGATGAAAACATCTTTATGATACCTTCATATGTATACCGACTACGTATTGACTACAATTCATCAAATCATAATCCATTCACAGTTTCCATAGGAGCCCACATTCAGTTTTTAAAATCTGAGTGAGAAAAATCTTTTAACACCCAATAATTTCAGAACTAAACCATATAGCAAAGGAGGAATCAGTTCAAAGACTTACTGGGATCAACACTAGTTGTCATAGCAGTACCGTCAAAGTCACATGTCCCACCAGCACCTCGCATCTTCTGAAAATAATCATTATAAGCATAAGATGCGTGATTCACAAGATTATTAGGAAGATAACACGGCTGCCCCGACTGAATGGCACTACAGTTAGCCTGGCCCTGGTTCTTGCTTTGCCCACACGCCCAGTTAATCCCATCTTCCAACTTATCAGAATCTGCATCTTGTTTAGCTACACAGAAAACTACAGAAGAATTTCCTGTAATTTGGTTGGAAGTACCTAAACTCAGCGGGTAAACAGAAGTTCCGTTGTTAAAAAGCACGCCCCAATTTTTCTCAGATATTGGCCCGGGCCTCTTGTCTTCATTGAACAACTCATAAATGTACGTGTTAATGGGTATGTTTGGCTGACTAGGTGGCCCAGAACCATTTAGAACTCGTCTAATCAAATTGTTATTGAATGTTTCGGCATTTTCCATAGTGGCAACTGGTTCATTGGCTCCACCAGACCAAGGCCAACCTGACTCCGTCACAACAACAGGAATACCAGAAAAATGGTAATCATCTATAGAATAATAGGTAGCATCCACCATGGCATCAAACATGCTATTGTAGTGGAAAAGAGTGTTCGGGTCAACAATCTGCTTGACTGAAGGAAGTGATCGGAAAAGAGCATAATCAATTGGATAAATGCCATTTCCCTTCGTGTATCCATAGTATGGATATGCATTTAACATGTAAAATGATTTAGTGTTCTTTAAAAACTGAAGAAGCTGATAGATCGTAGAGTTCCACGAAGAATCAAAGGTGGCAGTGGAAGGTGGGAAAGGCCTGGGGATTATGTCAATGGAATGAGGAGTCGAGACTTTGACCTGATCATTTACGTTCGAAGCAACGAGAGCTTTATGGAGGTTATTCATGGCAGGAACCAGAACTGGGGCAACATTAGGGATAGTCGAAAGAACCTCACTACCAACAGCGATTGCTGTAATATTGGTTGAAGGCAAGTAAGCTACAACGTTTTTATTGATCCAGGCTGCTGCTGTCGATGGAGATTGTCCTATTCCTAAAACTTCCTCATTTGTGACACCAATCATTACCTCAATCCCACTGTTAGAAAGGGCTTTTAACATGTGGGCATCAGCATCATAAATGCGTACGTGAGTTATCTGATGAGCTTTAAGGATCGCAACCATATCTACAGCTGACGGCAGGTTGGATACATCAGTGCCAATGTTTACCCCTACATATGCACCTACAAGTTCAAACAAGTGATTTAGCAAAATACATAAGCATAATAACGTTTCACAGTTTCACTATCAAATATCAGTCTCCCTAATCCCAGTGCCTATTTAGTTATGGAATGTCTTGTATCCTATTTCTTTCTTCGAGTGAGGCATTCTCGGACTTTGATAAGCAGTTCTCTACTATGCGACACATGCACCACATGATATGTTGAAACTTGAAATTTAGTTTCTGCTTTCTAGGCACAAGTCTCATGGTGCTTTAACAATAATTTGTTGAACAAACCTTTTGAAAACACATATTAGAGGCAAAATCATTCATTAAGTCTTCTCATCAACACTTTCAATTATGTCTCTATGGTGAGGACAAAGGGTTATGCTTACTTAAATACACGTTGGAGCATTACTACAATATGACAGCTTATTGTTATTGATACACATAACTTCATAACTACATAGGTAATCGAGGGTATAGTAGTCTACTGATCAGATTGCTCAACCATCACCTTATGTGATAGAGGGAACAAATAATGTACTCAACCTACTCCAAAGTAATAAAAAGAACAACGACAAAATTATTTGGAAAAAAAAGATGGAGTTACCTAATGCATTTGAAAACATGCCAAACAGAAGAAGAAGCACCCTTCCAAACCATTTTTCAGGCATCATTCAACCGTTTAGACCTTCACTATTACGCCTTGCACTCTTATCTGGAGCTTAACTGTTAAATGTTTAGCATAAGAAAGAATTATAACAGAACTGCCAGAGGCAAACTTAAAGTAAGTACAAAGAAAATACATATTCACTATAATAAATGACTAAAATCCTCCAAACAAGACAAAGGTAATTAATTGAAATAGCTTGGGCCAATTGGCAACTTATGCATAAGAAACTCATTCGGTACTGGAAACAGCAACATGTCCTGATTATAATAGACTGAAAATCATCTTCCGCTTATTTTCTTCCAACAAGACAAGGGAATTAATTGAAATAGCATGTTGCAACTGGCAATTTATTCATGAATTTCAGTTTAACTACCTTCACTTAAGCATTTAATTTGCTATTAACAGCTCAGTCAGAAAATTGAGGTTACTGATTTGGTTCACAGAGATCCGAGAACCAAAGTTGTCCAGATATCTTTACAATGAACCAGCAAAAAGCTAGGCTTCAGGCTAACATAAACAAGGAGTGGCAAGAAGAAAAAATGTGTGATTTTTACATGGGGAAACCAAACCAGAAATGTAGCATGGATACAATTACTGAGACTTATATATTTTATCAACAGGAAAGCAATATAATGAATGAAAGATAAAAACATAATCAGTAAGAATTTTGCCTTTATTGGCCAGGTCTTTCTAGCACTTCAAAATGGTAAAATAGTCTATATATTCATGAATGTACAACACATAAATTGCATTTCAAGCAATCACTATCAAAATATGCGAATTGTTCAAACTTCAGCAAAATTAAAGGACTTAAGTGGTTTTAACCATTTTACTTGGGGATATTATTAGTAACTAATGTATACTTAACTTAGCAAAAAGTAAAATTCATGGGACAAAAGAATTTGGTAAAGAGGACACTAATTTTAGGAAACAAGTACAACCATGGGTAGTGCCAATTGAGGTAACTGCAATAGAACAGGCAAAATAACATTGAAATTCAGAGACATTGTGGAGCAAGAAATTGGTGGAAACAACTAAAGAACATAAAGCAACAAGACACATCTACTAAACATTTTCTCTGCATTTCCAAAAGCCACATGACCATCCAGCAGCAAAATCCAAAAAGATCCAAGAACAGCAAAACAGCAACCCTTTTCTTATGGTGAAAAATCCTATCTCTCAGAAGAGAACCCAGATGCCAAGAAACAAGAAGATGCAAAAAGAAACAGAAAAATAAGGAGATTGAGAAGAAGGTGAAGGAACATACATACCCAGGTGAAGAGGAAGAGGAAGAATCAGAAAACCCTAAAATAAGGCAAAGAGACAAGAATATATTAAGACTGAGTGTGAGTAGCAGAAGCAGTGGAAGAATCCAAGAAAGAATCTTGAAGGCTCCCCAGTAAAGAAAAAGAGCCACAGACCACTACTAAACACAGTTGCAGAGCAGAAACTCTTGAAAAATAAAGCAGTAGTTAATCCTATTTTCCATACTAGTGTATTTTATAACAGTAGTGAGTGAGTGAGTGTGTACTGAGTAGTGTCACAGTTTAATATTTGACAAAAGCCACTTCTTGATCTTGTGATTGTCTCCAAGTGAAGGGAAGCCTCTACAAACTAATTATTGTTGTATTATTTAAAAAACGGTCATATTACATCGAGATCTTCACCGTCCATTAAGGAGAAATAGGATGATCTCACGGTCCAAGAAACGGTCATTTTATGAGTAATCTTTTGAAGTATTTTTTTTTTTTTTTACTACAGAAGTCATGTTGTTCAGACTTGGAACTGGAAGGAAGAAACTTGAAAAGTCTCTTTGTGTGAACGTTTCAGTTCAGTGATGACATTATCTCCAGGTTTTTCCTTTTAACACCAAAATTTTAGTGGGTTCCAGACAGACTCGCAGTTTATTTAACCGTTAAAAGCAAAAATTTCAATTTCTTGACTGTTGGGTAATTATTAGCCCATGACCCATGGGTTTCCACTATTTTGTAAGGGCCCACACACACACATATATATATATATATATATTTTTTTTTTTTGAAATATACACATAAATTTTAAATAGCTGGTTACAAGAAAACTGTACCCCAACAAAGTGTGCAAAGCCATAAAATAAAAAGATGATACATTAAATTAATTATAGATAATAAAAAGTAGCTTTCATTTTATCTATTGAGGGAGAGACAGAAATTCAAAAGTTGATAGGGCTCTGCCTGGTTGTAAAGTTGCATAGATCTTAAAAGGTTGCCAACAAATATTCTCTAGCAAACAGATGACCTCCAACAAAGGAAGGCCATTCAAATTTTAGCAAGTATAACCAAACCATAAATAAGCAGTCTTCAACTTAAGATGTTCAAGTACAGAAATGCAAAAATCAGAAAACATGTCCCAAAGCTAGCTACCACAACAAACACACCTTTTAAGTAATAGAATTATGCTAAAGTCATATTAAATGAAACCTAATATAACAGTAATGGGGTCCCTTCATTCTTCCATCCATGTCATGTTACTACTGCTGCCAATTCCAAATGGTATTATATCAAACAAGCATCCTCCAGTCCACAGTAGCTAGATCACTGACTCGGAGACCTATCTCCATTCAACTCTTTAGCGCCAACAGGACTTCTGCTACGGCTTGGACTCCGGCTTTTCCCTCTAACTGGGCTTTGACCCCTCGCTGGGCTTTGGCTGCGGCTTCTCGACCCATTATAAGGTGGAGACCGAGAGTATGATCTCACTCTCACTGGACTTGGCCTTGGTGAATATGATCTTTCCCTACTGTACCTTCTATCTTGAGGAGATATAGATCTGCATAAAATTGTTGACAACAGTTAGCACACATATATAAACAAAAATTGACACCGTTCTGAGATTCAAATAAGAGAGGGTTAAACATGTTGCTATGTCAAGAAAAGTTAATCATGGCCATGACAAACCGAATCAGCAATGATAACAAGATTCAACAAAGAAAATATAAATGTGAATATGTGTGATCCATAAGCAAATATGAACTGAAAGCCAGAATAGAGTGGCATGTTAGACAAGATTCCTTGGAAGAAATTCAGGAACCTCATTGAATTGAACACAACATTGATGCCCCCAGATACTCTACTAACCAACCTCATTGAAAATTGACACATTCTAACCCCAAAACTGCTTCCACCTCAGAACGCAAATTAGATCTCCTCTTGCATCATTCAAAACCAGAATTATGGCTGTGCACATACTTATTTTCAGAGCCCTAACCCCATGCTTCAGATAGATGCACAGTCCTTTAGAGCTTCAGGTGGTATAGTACATATATAAAATAACATTGCATCGAAATATAAAGGCAAAAGTACAGAAAGCGTAATTCATACCTTGAAATTTGCCTTCGCTTGGGAGGGGAATAATCGCGACTGCGAGACCGAGATCTTGCATGACGTGCAGGTGGAGATCGAGAATAACGAGGTGGTGAACGCCGTCGGTCATTATGTCTGCTCCCACTCCTGCGGCTGCTGCTAATAAAATTGAAGAGAAAAATCAGAACAAAGTCACCAAAATAACTGAAAGATTACCTTGGTATTCATAGATCATAATGCAAATTTATGCTATGCAACACGATTGGAATAGTATTCATCGTAAACAAATCATCTACTGGATAAATTTAATTGGCTGTTACTGTTACCCATCTAGTATATCGCATCCGAAATACATACAAATTAAGAGCATGCTACATGATCATTTTAGAACATAGTACATTCCAAGTTACTTTGCACTATGTTCTGTTTCAATTACATACAAAGCCTCCATTTAAGTGTTTAGATGTCATAATATAAATGTTCCAATTCAGAAAAGGAAAAAAAAACATTTAGTACTTTCAAACTAGGTCGATAAAATCACAATAACATATCCTCTGTTATGAGGCCAAGTGTTTGGAAGCACAGTAACTATTGTGTTTCCTAAACTAAGCAGATGACATCACAATAATACCTCCTATGTTCAGCTCAGTTGAACAGACAAGACTAATTACAAAAGCAATTTCTATAGAACAATTGGGGATTAACATCAATATAGTCTCCTAAAATGCTGGTAATCTTTATATTGGGGATTAACAATCCTATTAAATATGGGCTGAACAATAGACATCATTTAAGAATATCTAAGAAAATGTTGAAAGAGCAAAACCATGGGGGGCAGAAAAACAAAAGCCAAATACTACCTTGACCGCTCCCGTGCTCTCATATCAGATGGCTTCTTCCTATTTTCCTCAGCAAACACCACAGTCAACTCTCGACCAAGCAGAATCTGACCATCCATTTGATATTTTGCCTCTGCAGCATCAGTAGGGTCTTCATATTGGATAAAACCAAAGCCCCGAGGCTCCCTGCAAAAAACAAGGCAAGAGAAAAAAGAGAAAATATCACCACATAACAACAACAAAAGAGAAACCAAGGACTGGTATAGTGCCTGCCATAAACCTTTTACCAATGAAATTTGGTAAAAATCATCCCCAGTAATATGGAAGGTCGAGATAAACATGAAAAGCAAGCACTTGGCTGCTGACCTTGCAAGTATCAGTTTTAAGATGACTTGAAATTCTTCAAGACTTGGAACATCTTCACAATGTATTCAAACCCAACTTCCTTCCAATCTTCACTACCACTAACATCATCTTCAAAAGAACTCTATTTACTTGACTGATGTCTTCAAAACTTTAATTTCACTGTTAAATCTCAACAACCTCAATTAACGCACCCAACTTGTAATAATAAGATATTATATTATACACATGAAGAAAGGGCCCTATCATCAAAACACAAAAGTTGAGCGAGCTAAGTAGGCCACTACGTCTCAGTTTCTTAAAGTCAGTACGTTGCACAGAACATGTATACCTTTGAGATGGTGATAGTTAAATTCAGAGACTTGGATATTTTCTGAATTTGACTAGGTGTAACAAAGTCTAGAGGATAAAAATGACCCAAACAATAAAATGAAAACTCATTAAAGGAAGCAATTCTCAACATTAAACTAAAAAACAAATTACATAGACATTTTCTATTATTTTCCCTGTACTGCAGAATTGTTTCTTTCAAAAAAAAGATTGCACTCATTCGTCATGAAAAATAAGACAAAATACAACCCATAAAAGTCAGGAAAAAATTCTGTGAATCAAGAACAAAACGAAAAATACTAAGCTATTTATTTACTTCAAACGTATACAGTTAGCTGAAATATTTTCATTATTGCTCACCCAGTATAATAGTCCCTCGGCAAGTAAATGTCCTTTACACGACCAAACTGTCCAAATGGCCTACGAAGGTCTTCAGGCCTGCATAAAGAAAAACGTTCAAGGCACACCAAAGACTTAAGAATCTAATGAAAGGAAACCATGTCTTAATCCTCAAAAACTATCAGGATTACAATATAAACCATGATTCATGAAGGAACTTTGTAAAATATAGTACAAAACACAATGCAATGAATGCTGTTAGAGATTATCATATCAGTTAACATTTAAGAAAAGTAGCCTTGGGCAAAACAATGTGAATCTTTACTCATACATATAATCCATCCTACAGTGTTCTCAATGCTTAAAATATTAGTTGCTATACAACCAAAATGACAAATAATAGTTACACTTACATGTTGCAAGACTAGAAACATGGTTCAACAAAATACAACACAATGAAGTTATATTTTCAAAATAATTACATCATTAACTTTGAAGACAAATATGAAAGTGCATAACAGCAAGAACCTCTATGAGAGCAAATTTCATAAAATAGAATTGATAATGTGCAAACAAAATCATTAAAAAAACAAACAAGGTAGAAAGCCCAAATGCACAGGATTAATGAGAAAGTAACTAACCTACAATCATGGCGAAGGTTGCGAACTAGAAGGCTAGTAGGTAGGTCTCGGCTGCGGCCACGGCCACCACCCCCGCCACCATAGCGGCCTCTGGGACTGGGGCTCCGCCCTCTTCTGCCATAACCCCTGGGCGGGGGTGATGGAGTATAACTCCTTCCCCTCATTCAAACAGAATCAAATAACACCTGCAAAGTTCAACTAAACACGTCAAACAAAAGTTTCACAATAAGAAAACATGATAAACACACCCCAAACCCAATAGAAAAATAACTTCAAGGATTCAATTTCTCAGATCCAAGCGGGATGATATGACAAATAAACCCTAGAAAGAGGCAGTAATTGAGATCTAAGGGTGAGAATCGGAGCAGAAGAGCGAAAATCGTGAAACCCTAGAAACATAAATTTAGGTGCATAATCGAATGTACAGAGAGAAAGAGATATACCTGAAGAGAGAGATGGGGGGGTGGGAGAGAAAGCTGAGAGAGTCGACGGCAGTGCACACAGCGGCGTTGCGGTGGTTTGGTATATATAATGGTTGATGTTGTGTTGTATTGTGTTGTGTTGTGTCTGTGTGTGTTTAGGGCTTATTATAGATATAGCTAGTGAAGAGACGCGTGCAATTTGTATTGTGCAATGTTGTGGACAAGTGATGCCCGCGCGTGCCTTACTTCCCTATTTTGTGCGTTGCGGAGCGGCATTGGAAACATTTTATTTTGTTTTTTTGGTTAATTCTCTCCCTCAAATTCAACACTCCAATTTCGATTCCTGCATCTCGAGGTTTTGTGCTATCTCAGTTGTTACAATCGGGTCTTAGACTTCATTTTGTTTGTGCGAGGTCAAAGTAACACTTATTTTGTTTCTACGATGTCATTTTGTTAAATTATTGACAGAATATTGACTGACATCGTTAAAATTAAATAAAAAATAATTTTAAAAATTATGTTTTTACTATTTTACCCTTTGTATTTTTCACATTCTATTATTTTTACCCTCTTCTTCTTCTCTCTCTTTAGGTCAAACAACAATGGCATAGCCAATAAAACTTTCACCTCCCGATCACTAGCAGAGTCGTCGCCACCGTCGATCTCCCACTCTAGCCACCATCATCATCAATTTGTCGCTCCATCCCAACATCACTCGGTGGCGCACAAAGCCATCACGAATTCTAAACAATCTCAGTTGCACCTGGATTCATCGGCGCCGCTCAATGGCACTCAGCAACGATCAAAGCCATTGTGTGTGCCAAAGGTCGCCGACGACGCCCTACATCACTACTAGGCTACTTAAGTCATGGTGAGTATCAATCACCAACGGTCATGTACAAGGTTGTTGATTATGCTCAACGTCGCTCGGCGGCTCCCTAGGTCATTGTGCACACTCAACGTCGATAGTCGTGCTTGAAGTCATTGGAACCAAGACTAAGGCATTTCAAGCTTCTCAAACATCAAGAGAAATAAGCTAAGTCCCCACGAACAGATATCTCATCACACAACTAGTCTTGTTGGGCCAAGATGTTTTAGCACTTTGGATTCCTTTTGAAGTCATGGATTTGAGTCTCCTTACCGAAGGTATGAGGTTAGGTGGGTAGGTGGGGGTTTTGGTTTAAAGGGAAGAGGTAACCAATGTTGTGTAGCTCAATTGGTAAAGAAAAAGATCTCATCATATGCTTAATCTTGTCGCAACAAGTATATTGGTTGTGACAGAAGCGTTCTTTTAGTCCAGATGGGTTATTTTGGTTGTTCCAACATCTTCAAGGCTTGTCTAAAGGTATGGAAAGGACCATAACACTTGGAAAAAACATGTGGAGTTCAAATTATCTCCTTAGGCTCCCGTGGGAGTCCTTTGATGCTTCACACGTCAAACACACTCTAAATTACATTTTTGGGAACCTTAAAATGGTACCCCGCACGGTAGAGGCTTCTTAATGCCTCAACAAATGCTTTAACTAGCGAAGAACGTATGGAGACCCTCAAGCACACCTGACATGCACGAGTAAACGTTGAGGGAAGGAAGCTCAAGCCTCAAGTGGGCCCCAAGATGGACCCCACATCATCAATATTCAATCAATACGTGACAATAATTGGAAGAGGGTATAAATACCTTTCTCTAAGTAAGAGAGAAGGATCTCACAATATCGTATTCACTTTATCTCTCTAAAATACTCTCTAGAGCTATTGTGATTACATTTAAGTTTTTATTTTTATGTTTGAGGTGTTTTGGAACCACCCCTGAGGTCATAATTCTTTGGCGTGTTGTCTCACACAGGTTATAGGTTTGAAGTATAACGAACGACATACCATTAACATTAGACGTCAACAACATATATTGAACATTGATGGTAGACATTGAACTTACACTTACGAAAGTTCTCTAACATGTGGACAAGACGACTACAACAATGTAGTGTGCCGCATTGACCATAAAAGAAAAAGGCTCGTTAGCTGGTTTTGATGTGCCTGTTTTGACTCGGGTCAAAGC